>JAYXIM010032579.1:0-25096 GCA_037575425.1 Anastrepha fraterculus
GGCAAAATGCCTCCGCGCGCTTGTAAACAATACTCGAGACTGTCATTTAGCCAACTAACAGACTGTTCATGCCCGTGCATCAGTTTCGCGAGCGGTCTGAAGTTGGTTACACTTCGAGTGCCGTACCCTGTAATAGGTTGGATTCTCAAGCTTTTAATAAAGTTGATGTGGTGTTTAATTACACTATTTGTAAAGTATTTTGGATTAACGAAACATAAACACAACTCCAGTTGGAAGATGCCTTATTAGATTGGGAAATTCTCGAATACTTAACAGTGCAACGTGTTGTTGAAAGTTTGTTGTTATGCTAAATGTATCTTCAAAATAGCTGCGAGCAACCGACTTACATAGTTGTTGCTGGCTATATTTTTTTTTTCTCTGCAAGACTAGTTTTTGTCAATTCCGTTTGAGTTTGCTACCCTGGACAAGCTCCAATTAGCAGCAGTTTGAATAGAAAAGTAACTTGAAGAGCGTTTTGCATTCATCTATGAATATTTACAGCTATGAACACTGGCTCTGCGCAGCTTACTATGACTTTCTCATCCTTTAGCATGTTTTGCTGCATAATTACTTTCATAAGTTTGCCAACTGCCTCTGGCTCATAACGTGTTTTATGTGAGTAAACTAGTCAATATATTTCTTGTTATTGTACTATTTGCTCTATTAAATTTCGTCGATATTTTATGTACAAATACATATGCACAACTATTTAGTAAATAAAATGAAATGAAATCGATTTGTTTTGGTTGCCGCTCAAGCGAAAATTTCCGGTAAGAAATGGGGAGTATTCAAGCAAAAAGAATTGACAGCCACAGCCATAGGCAACATCAAATATTCAACTTTTTGGCGATAGGTCTCATTATGTTGCTTTATTTTTGTCGCCCATACTGGAGGCTGATATGTGCCATCGCGTGCTTTGGCTATATCCACCCGCGGTGTGCGTGAACTGGGCTATGCTGTTTGAAGGCGACGTTAAACTGTAGGACATTGATTTTTTATGGAAAACAAGCTTCTTATCTGTGTTAGTGAATGTACTTGTATTTGCATGTATTGGCATTATTTTCACGTATTGGATAAATCAATAAAGGCTAAAGGCTGGTTCACTTTTGGAGTAAAAAAAACCAACATTTTTTTTGCGGCGTTTTAGTGGTAGCGGTAACTGAAAAGAGACATGCACAAGCCACTATAATTGCGCAATGATAATAAAGGATCTTTCAAAAAACGCTCCCAGATGTTGTTTTGAAATAAAATTTGTTTTTGTTTTTCATTTTCTCTTGTTGTATTCAAAATACGACTCTTAACAATTATATGTGAAAAAATGGCCCACTATGAGCACGTCTACAGGTGAAGTCCACCAAATAGTCAATTTATGAACGCCTAAGTGTTGACTCCGTCGAGAGGTTGTTCCGTGACACTTTGCTATGAAGCAGGAATATTCTCAACAGAACGTCTAATTTTTGGTCTGTTAGTCCTTTTTCTATTCTCAGAACCACGTTCCATAAATTTTTTCACCAATTTTTGAATTATTGACTTTTTTTAAATCCTTGTTCATGCCGCTCGGGAGCATAGAGCGTCAACAAGACTCTTCCATCGTACACGGTTCTGGGATGTTGTTTTTGCTCTGTCTCATGTGATCTTTGGCTGCCCGCGACCACTGCTCCCTTGCGGGTTCCAGTCCAGTACCATTCTCGTAATGCTATCTGATGGTTTTCTAAGCGTGTGGCCTATCCATCGCCATTTTCCGCATTTGATTTGTCTTGGGATGAGCTCGTCATTGGCTACTCTCCACAACGCGTCGTTGCTGAAGGTGTTCGGACAGAATATTACAGATTATGTGGGGGGAGTTGTTGATGAAAGATTATAGACTCTGTGCTAGACCAGCCATGCTTCACTTCCGTACAACAATACTGACTGCACACATGAGCTGAATTATCGGAGTTTAGTGCGCCTGGAGATTTTGGGAACTCGCCCATACTGTATGCATTCGTCCGAACGCCTCTCTAGCTTTGATTAGCCGGTAGTTGACATCTTCATCTGCTCTGCCGTTTGTCGTGATAGTGCAGCTGTAGTAGTAGAAGCTTTCGACAAATTCAACTGGGCACCCGTCCACTATTATACCTGTATGCCTTATTTCCACCGAAACAATCTCGAAGTCAGACCATTTTCATAATGAGTTTCAATAATTTTAGAGCATTGTTCTTTCGTGTAAAATTGCACATCTGTCTGATTGGCAATGACATAAAAAAGGTACCGTTTAGAAATTATTCACTACTGACATCTAGGCGTCATTTCTGAAAGACCCTTTATAATACTAAGCCCTTACGTAGTATTGTTGCCTTGTTTTCTCTAGTACTACAGACATGCGTGCCATCAAAGCCAAGTTTTGGGGCTCCAAAATCATTTGTTAAATATACATAGTACTACAAACAATATATTGTAAATAGTGTCCGCCGGAACACTAAACTTACAACTCAGTCTTCATCGATGCGCTTATAATCCCATACATCGACGAGGCCAAATGTCAGGGCATAACTCCTAATGACAAACTGCGTTGGAAAGCTCATGTCAAGAAAAAACGAGAAGAGCTTGAATTAAATAAGCACAAATTACTTATTTACAAACAAACACTAAGACCGGTTTGGTCTTACGGTATAATATTCTGGCGATGCGTCAAAAAGTACATCATCTCTATCCAACGCCTGCAAAACAAAATTCTAGTAAACTATAACAAAGAAATACAAAATTCTAGCAAATTATAACAAACGAACAATAACGAATAGCGACCTTTATCGTGTTCTTGGTATGCCCACTGTGTCTGAATAATGAAGCAATTTCCCATAGCTCATAAACAGCCACTAAATAATTATGTTTGCGATGCAGCATCCAGCAATCTTCTGTTAAATTTTAAGTCTTTTTTAATAGAAATAGAAAAAGATTTTGTAATAGCGGTCGTCTTTTGGCAGGCAATGCCAAACCTCCGAGTGTGTTTCTGCCATGTAAAAGCTCCTCTTAAAAACTATCTGTCTATTCGTTTGTGGAAAACATCAAATAGGAGAAGGAGATCGACCAAATACACAATAACGAGTGTAAGCGTCCATTATGTAAATATAAATATATATTGGGTATTTTATTATCGATTTCGATAACCATGGTGTTACAGCTGAGAATGCCAAACTGTGAATGACATTTCTGTTCAGTAAGGTTCAGTATACCTTCATGAATCGTTGAATGCACATAACATCGGCTTCAAAATTCGTAGAAATTTACTTTAAGACAACAAAAAAAAAAAACACATAAATCATCGGTCTTTATTTCTTTCGAAATGAGGATAGTGCTGTCGTTACTATGATTACTAAAATAATCAGCCAAGCATAAGAAGAAAGTTCCAAAATATATTACAGTATTAGATCTATAAAAGTAGACATTTTTTTACTAAGTTCACTTTTAAGTCCATTTAAAATCAAAAAGAATTAAATTGAAAAAAAAGAAAAAAATTCAAAGAACCGCAGGCAGATTTTTCATGACCAGGATAAAGAATTTGGTTTTCGTATTTTATTAGTAATTTCACAATTGCCGTAACATTTATATTAAAATTTTAATGAGAATCTAATAATAAAGGATGGTTAAATTTTAAGAGTCGATGTTGAATGTAAACCACACCTAAACGTCAAGGTCTTTCTGCATTTCATATGACATTTTTCAATTTCAGACTAATTCAATTTGAACCATGGAAAGATACACAATCGAGCAACGCGTTAAAGTCATTCAGGCTTATTATGAAAAAGGGCGTTCAAATCAAAATCCTTATCGCGCTCTTCGTGATTTTTTCGGTCATTTTCATCGTCCAAATGTGCGTACAATCGGAAAAATTGTGTAAAAGTTTGAGCAAACCGGGTCCGTAGGAGATGTGAAAACACCGGTGCATGCTCGTATAGCTCGTACTGCAGAAAATATTGCTGCTGTTCGCGATAGTGTGGTTGAAGAGGCCGTTCACCTCAACTCGTAGTCGTGCCCAACAATTGCACCTCTCACGCTCGTAGTTGATGAACATTATGCATAAAGACTTGCATTTACACGCTAACAAGGTGCAATTGACTCAAGAACTAAAGCCTCTTGATCATTTGAAGCGTCGTCAATGGTCGGAAGGGTGGCAGGAAATGACAACAGGGAATGATCAATTTTTGAAGAAAATCATCTTCAGTGATGAGGCACATTTTCATCTCGGTGGATTCGTGAATAAGCAGAATTGCCGCATTTGGGTGAATGATAATCCAAGAGTGATTGCCGAAAAACCAATGCACCCACAAAGTGTGACTGTTTGGTGCGGTTAATGGGCCGGCGGCATCATTGGGCCGTATTTTTTCCAAAATGAGGCCGGTCAGGCAGTTACTGTGAATAGTGTTCGCTATCGTGAAATGATAACGATCTTTTTATGGCCCGAATTGGAAGATATGGATGTGGACAATATGTGGTTTTAACAGTATGGTGCCACTTGTCACACAGCTAACGAAACAATGGATCTTTTGCGCAAAAAATTTGATGGCCGAACGATCTCATGTCGCGGTGATGTCAATTGGCCGCCAAGACCATGTGATTTGACACCGTTGGACTTCTTTCTTTGAGGTTATTTGAAAGAAAAAGGTGTACGTCAATAAGCCAAGAACAACTCATGAGCTAAGGGATGAGATAAATCGGTACATTAATGGCATAGAACCTCAACTATGCCTCAGCGTCATCGAAAATTTTGATAATCGGATAGAGGTGTGCCACCGAGGCCCCGGCGGCTATTTGGCCGATATTTTGTTCCATACGTAATTGAGCCACTACCAGTATTATCACTAATAAAGAGAAATGACAATAATTTCTTAAAAAAATTGTATTATATTAAAAATCAACACCGGCCCTGGAAACTTAACCACCCTTAACCTATAATTTAAATTCGTTCCTTTGTTCAGTTAAGATTTAAATTATTTGTATTAAATTAAATTAAATTTAAAACTTTTTTTTAAATTAATTGAAATATATTCTTGAATCTCAGCATTATTGAGTGGCTGTACTGAAAACCTAAATATCAATACGACGGCTTTTAATTAATGAATGAATTAATGAATTTTTGAATTCGCGTACTTCCACCTGAAACTCTAAGGTTTCTTACCATCATATTTTTGGCACACTTGGACGATGACAATGTCTGTTGATGCGTCTCTCTCTTGGAGTATTTGAGAGTAAGTTTCTGTGGAAGATTTTTGGACCAACGGCGAGTATCGCGTGAGATGGAATGACGAGCTGTATGACGACATAGACATAGCAGCCATGTCGTCTGAAGGAATACAATCGCTACGGCTTTAAAGGTATTCGATATGGTATCCTCTGGCTTGGAAATATCTGGAGGAGAATGACTTGACTTCACTTAATATGTCCAATTGGTGCCGGTTAAAATAAGAAAGAAACAACTGGCGCTCGGTGTTAAACTCGACCAAAATCGCGTGAGTGGTAATCGCGCAAATCAAGAAGAAGAAGAGGACGGTCACATTTGGCCACTGCATTTTTATAAGCTTTCCCTTTCGGTAGCTAATGTTCTCCACCGGATCAAATTCACACTTATTACCAATACGTTTATTTTTTGTAGCGCTGGATCATCTGAATGTTAATTAACTCCAAGTCAGCTATACTCCCATTTAATTATTTACTGATATACAGTTACAAGTTTTTGCTTCCCTGTGGCAGAGTTTGAGTTAAACGTTCTCCTTATTCCTTTCGTCTCTACAGCTTCTCGTCCTTTAGCCCATTGGCTTACCATGTGCCATTGTAACGAGTACCACCTCTTGATTCTAAAGGCAACGGTTCAGGAAGACTCGATATTTAGGTTTTCGTTCAAGGAACCTCGTCCAGATCTGGAAAGATTTTTGGAACTTTCCATACATTTTTCTAAATGCGCTACCTATATATATCGCAGGAAAACTGTTGCTACAGGTGCCGCTATCCGACTGAGTAGTCTCGAGCTACCGAGATGACTTCGTTTGCGAATATTCAAGTATTTCCAGAAATTCGAGTACATTCCCTGGCGACTGATTAATCTATTGCACTCCTCACTTCGTCCAAGTGGGGCTTTCTCTACTTAAGTTTCATCAAGTGGAAAACTGAGCGGGGTGGAGAATTGGAAAAAAGGCTCTAGTGAACTCCTTCATGGAAATGTGATCTAAGCAGAGGTAGTCGCTGTCAAAGATGAATTGATTAACTGCATAATTAATGCCGCGGAAGTAAACATTTACTACGTCAACCAGGCAACAATCAATCGCATACGAATTCATTGATAAGGGACCTTTCTGGGGCCTATCTGCGGCATTACAGAAAACTGCTAGGCGGATGAATTGACTAGACAGGGAAACTGTGAGGTAGATTCGAAATACGAAATAACAGCATTGGGATTCCCTTGACTACCTGTGGTCTGTGCTTGGAAGGATGGGCTTCGCGTGAACTCATCGAGCGCTAAACAAATACGCAAGGTCATAGGTCGCAAATCATTCTAGTCACATGTGGATCGGAGGATCCCAAGGGATTCTTTACGTTCATCAAAGTCCTAGCTCTCGAATTTCGTGGGTGCCTTTGCAGGAGAAAGTGCGCGAGATATGCATATTGTGAGTCCCTGTTTTACTTAAGGTCCATTTTAAGTCAGTTGTATGGAGGATGAGGTGAAATCATTGCAGCAACTTCTAGTTAGCTACTTTCGTAGGGCTATGATATGAGACATTCCGTAGCTAAGTTTGCTGATATAGCAGACCTTGATACTAGCCACCTGATAAACTTTCTCAGCATGAAGCGGTTAATTCAGTCATCGATCGGTTGTTAGTCGAGATTTAAGATTATCCCGCTAGCGAAAAAATTCATCGGCTGAATAAAAATTTAAAGATATAAATTCGCCAATCATTTATTTAGCGAAAAGAGGAAGTCCATTGAAAATATTTACAAAAAGATCCAAGCGACTCACTAAATTCGTGATTTGTGTGCAGTTCAACCATAAATTTTATCTCTCTAAAGTTTTTACGATTATTAAGAGTGGAAAGACCGAAGATTCTATAAATGTTCAAAGGAAAAAAAAATATCAAATGGTCTGCATTATCGTAAATATCACCAAAATATATTTGAAGCTCTTACAAAAGCACCAAAACACCCTGTAGAGTAATAAATATACGAAAAATGAACGCTCAAACAATGATAGCCAACAATAAAACAACGCGGCTTGTTATTATGATTGCGGCTAGAATTGCACTTGTGCTGAAGTTGATGTGCAGAAATGAGAATAAATAAACGGAATGAAAGCAAATAAAAAATACATAAGATACTAGGAAAAATAGCAGCAAGTATGAAGAATTTTAAGTGATGGCTACTTTTACAGTTTAATTCTTTGCTGGCGAGCTTGAGAGCGCGTGGTGGTTGGATGGGGAGAAGAATTGTAAGGCATTCGAATACAATCCTCGTACTTGTACAATGTAAAAGAAATGAGTAAAGTGCAGAGGAATGAGGTCGCTTTGCATTGTGCTTTATAACTTCAGCATTATTCTTATTCTTTCATCTGCGCTCCATTTGCTGCGAGCGCAGTTTATTGAGCAATCTTATGCAGCTGGAATTTGGCTCTGGATTAAATCATATTTTACGTATTATTGCTGGAATTGTACATCATACATATTCAGGAGGCTGTTGATGTGAAACATGATAATACAGTAAAAACCTGAGCGAAGCCATTCGCCGCTTTTATGTACGCCATTACTAGCGCGACACCGTAAGATATACCATTTTTTTCCATTAAGCGGTTTTAAATTTGATTTGAAATTTCTGGGAATTTCTTTGCTTTCTTGTAAGTACATTTCTTTAGGGGACACCTCAGTTGCCCTCAAACAAAAGAAAAAAAGTCAGTCTGGGACGTATTTATTTTTTATTTTTTCTGGCTCCTATTTTAATCGATTACAAATACAACACTAATTAGTTTACGATTTCATCGCATGGCATCAGACAAACTGGAAATATTGGAACAGAAATTATAAGACCTTTTTAATAAAGTGAGTTTTATTTTATCAAGTAAATAAAGGGTGGTTAAGTTTTCAGGGCCGGTGTTGATTTTAAATAAAATTAAATTTTTTTAGGAAATTATTGTCATTTCTCTTTATTATGATAATATTGGTATAGCGGCCGCCGTAGCCGAATGGGTTTGTGCGTGAGTACCATTCGGAATTCAGAGAGAGAACGTGGGTTCGAATCTCGGTGAAACACCAAAATTAAGAAAAACATTTTTCTAATAGCGGTCGCCCCTCGGTAGGCAATGGCAAACCTGCGAGCGTATTTCTGCTATGGGAAAGCTCCTCATAAAAAATATCTGCCGTTCGGAGTCGGCTTGTCCTGTAGGTCCCTCCATTTGTGGAACAACATCAAGACGTACTCCACAAATGGAAGGAGGAGCTCGGCCAAGTATTTATTTACTTTTTTTTATTGGTATGGCTCAATTACGTATGGAGCAAAATATCGGCCAAGTGGCCGCCGCGGCCTTGTCGGCACACCTCCATCCGATGGTCCAAATTTTCGATGACGCTGAGGCATAATTGAGGTTCTATGCCGTTAATGTGCCGAATTATCTCATCCTTTAGGTCTTTAATTGTTGCTGGCTTACCGACGTACACGCTTTTCCTTCAAATAACCCCAAAGAGAGAAGCGCAAAAGAGTCATTGTTTCGTTAGCTGTGTGATAAGTGGCACCGTCCTGTTGAAACCACATATCATCCACATCCATATCTTCCAATTCGGGCCATAAAAAGTTCGTTATCATCTCACGATAGCGAACACTATTCACAGTAACTGCCTGACCAGCCTCATTTTGGAAAAAATACGGCCCAATGATGCCGGCGGCCCATAAACCGCACCAAACAGTCACTCTTTGTGTGTGCATTGGTTTTTCGGCAATCACTCTTGGATTATCATTCGCCCAAATGCGGCAATTCTGCTTATTGACGAATCCACTGATATGAAAATGTGCCTCATCACTGAAGATGATTTTCTTCGAAGTGTGCGATATGCATTTTGATTTGAACGCCCGTTTTCATAATAAGCCTGAATAACGATTATGTGTCTTTCCATTATTCAAATCTGAGACTGAAAAATGTCAAATGAAATGCAGTAAAAAAGCTTGACGTTTAGGTGTGGTTCACATTCAACGTCGGCCCTTAAAATTTAATCACCCTTTATTAAAAAAAAATCAAATTTTCACTTCTCATTTGAATTTTTTTTAAATGGTCACCATTTGCTTTTGTGTAGACCTTAAAACTGTTATGCCACTCAGCTATTGCAGCAAGCATGGTTACCATGGGTTTTGACGTCGCTGCTCGAACCAAAGGTTGCTTGAGACTCTCCAAATTTCTGTGAGGCCTTCGATAGGCCTTCTTATCCAATTCTGACTACAAACTCTAGTCCAATGGATTCAGATCTAATTTTTCAGATGACCAATCTTCTGCGGCTATGAACCCAGAAATATTGTTTTTGCCACTGATGGGTGGTTTTTGTTGTTGTGACGGAATTTTGTTGGAGGATTCAACGCTCTCCTTGGAAGAGAGTACTGCTCAACTCCTTCATCTCGTCTCTTAAGGCACCTTTTGTCCGGTCTTAACCAGTTTTTCACAGAAATGAATAGATGTAACGCCTTTGCAAGACACTCCCAACCCAACCATAGCCCAGCTAAACCCTTGGAACAACATTTTTTGCGTCTTTGGAAGCTTAAGCATAGATTTTGTGGTTTGCTTATTAACAAAAAATTGAAATGAAATTTTTGTCATCTGTGAAAAGAATATTTTCATGGCATCTGTCCGCGTGCCACCGTAGAAGCTGCTTGCATCGGTCGAGTCTAATTTTGTTCATGGGTGTTGTCAAAAGAGGACCAGTTGAACGATAGAAGACTTTCATGTGAAGAACATCTCTAATTAGTCTTGACATGGATCTGATCGATACATTAATTTCCCTGGACATGATTTTCTGCTTTCTAATGGGATTTCTGTGAATTCTTTTTCGAACGGCTTTCATGGCTGCACTGGCTCCATTTCTTTTTCTGTCTGTCATCTCGGACGTTTGGGAAAACCGATTGATCGTGCGGATCAGCTATTCGTTAATCTCACTTGCCTTTTTCCACACTTTTGTAATGCAATCAGTGCAGTGCAATTTTCCTTAGCTCTCCACTCCATTGTTAACAAACGAGATTTGCCACGAAACTGAGTATATAATTTGCGCCTACACCTAAGCTTCTCTTCTTATTTGTGGTGTGAGCTACAGTTTTAAGCCTATTCCGGTAATTACTTTGTAACAAAAATCGTTTTCTTGGCAGAAACACACTCGGAGGTTTGCCCTTGCCTGCCGAGAGACGACCGCTATTAGAAATAACTTTTTAAAGTGAAACTTCTTAGGCGTCGATGGACGAGCGAGAATGGAGAGCAAAATTTCAAGGCCATGCAACGTTTTGGGCATTTTCGTTCCGCGAGAGAGAAAAAAAGATATAACGTAGAGGAAAAGGAGAGGGAGAGCTATTTCTTATATATATCTTAGATACACTTTAGGCTATTTTTCCTGAGTTTTTCCTTGTGGTTGTTAATTTCTAGTGAGAAATAAGACTGCCCCCTTTTTGGCGCTTGTTTGTCCCAATTTTTTTGTCATTTTTTTGGGGCTTCTTTTTGGCGCTTATTTCCGTTTCCTGGTTAGTGCTTGTGCGTACTATAAAGTGTCGGATTTATTGGTGTTATATGGAATCGCTGCGTTTGTGCGGGTGATAAACGCTCGGAGTAGTGCGCGTTGTTGCCACGGTTTGTGTCCGGCGTTTACTTACACCGGTCGACCCTTCTCTGTTTTTTGTAAATTTTGTCGATTTGTATTCTCTGCAAATGTTGTGAATTTATTTAGATACACATTCTTTCTATCTCTCTCTCTCTCTCTCTCTCTCTCTCTCATTCTCTCTCGGGTCTCTCCTTCTTTCTTTGTCTGCCTTGAAAACTTCTGTTATGTGTACACGCACTTTTTTTATCATTTTGGTGTTTCATACACAGAGACTGGAATCTGCGCACATCCGAATGGTATTCACGCACCAAACCTTTGTGCCTTGGCGGCAGTCTTATTTTGCGATGAGGTAATCCGTGTTCATAAAACTTTAGCTGCGCTCCTTGTGTAGCATTCATCCCAGACAAATCTTAGCTTTCAATTAGGTGAAGAAATACATTTGCTTTTGTACTATTTTTATGTTACATATGCAGATTATTTGGAAAAATTCCACGCGCAGGGCGATTCTACTTTAAGGGCAGACAGGTCAAGATGTCAAGATTCGGCGAGTGCTTAGAGGGCTGACGTTTATGCACAAATATCAGCGCTTGTTCTCGTTCAAGAATAGCTTTTTTTTGGCCAAAATATTATGAAAGGCAGATGACTGGATACAGGTCTTTGAATGTGTAATCGAAATAAACAACAAACAAAACCCAGAAAGCCATAACGAAGTCTATCTATAGCTTAGTTTGGTCCACTCCAAATGCCTTCCGCTAGCCCTAAAAGTGGATATGAAATATTATATGAGCGTATGAAAGCATTTAAAGGCGAATGTCCGTCTCCAGAAGCAAGGATTGTAGAGAAATAACTGATGCATTCTTCGCCACTACATTACTTCAGCTCATATAATTTTATTTGGTAAGCGACAGTTTGACCAAAACCAAGGTTAGTGTTGACTGACTCATATGTCATGGCTCCGTGTGGCTTCTTTTGTCTTCGCAACTTAAGTTACTTATTCGCCGAAAGTGCTTTGACCTGATAGAGGCGGATAAAAGAGAATCTATTGCAGGAGTGAGAATGTTTTACAGCTACTTGCAAGTACTAGTGTGTGTGGAGTAGGGATGTACATGTTTTCGATTTTGACGATTTCGGGATTTTCGGAATTTGATTAATATAATCTCCGGATACCAGGATTAGGTCCAGTATTTGGATCTGTACGAGTATTATTTTACAACTTACGAAAAATGTTGGATCAATATTGTTTGAGAAGATCTCCTACAGCATAATCAATAATAAATAAACGGGTTTTAAATATACTTTTTTATTCAAAGTGAAAATTATTTGATTATTTAAAAAAAAAAAATACTACTTCAGTTTGTGAGGCACAAAACATATGTAGTATGTATAGTTTTAACTTGAAATGATAAAGTCGGAACCTAATTTTATTATTTACATACATACCTAGGGTGAATGGCCTTTTATTTGTACTATTTTAACATTATTCACGTAACATGAATATTAATTTTTCAGTCATTTAAAAAATCGAAAATTGAGCATACAAAATCTAACTAATTTGTGCCGCAAAAGTGATTTTCAGTGTTGTTTTTCTGTTATAAAAGGGGTTTTGCAGACTCCACTTCATTTGCTTAGTAAGAAATTAAAAATCCCGAAAAGATTGGAGTCCCGGAATCCAATAATGATATTCCTAGTGCGGCGGTCACTATAGTCACTGCTTTGATGACAATGAAATAAATGCCAATAAATAATTGAGGCGTTTTCATTTTATTGATAAATTCCGTGTACTTTTTGGCTGCTTTGTAAAGCGCTCATTTGACGCTTTGTAAAGCACTCACTTTTGTTGGATATGCCATACGTATCAGCGACAACCCTTGTTAAACATTCGCTCGCTGCCACTACGTGTCGTAAGCACATCCGACTCATCTTCATGCTCCAAAATCTGATCACTTATCTACTTTTTGTAGTTGTTTCATGCTGCCTTTCCTTTCATTCGGTCTATTGGTTTGACATTCCCATTCATTTGTATGAAAACCACTGCCAGTTAACCTAACTTCTTATATCTTCCGCCTTCTCTTCTGGGCTGTCGCACTTTCTCGTCGCTACTTTATGGCAACAGCTCGCATATCACTGAAGCAAAACAAAAAAAAAAAAAAAATCCCCATAAATCTTTAAGCTGATTTATGTCGCCGATGTTGCGGTTCGAAATTTATTTTCTTACACTCTTAAAATGACTGGCTGAGTGGCGGCATTGTTTTCACTTTTAGTGACACTTTCCACTATATAGCCGAACCTCTTTTCACCACACACATAAATGAACGCACATTTGTTTTTATGTCTTACCTTATCATACGCTATGAGCGCTACTTTTGGTAATGGAAGCAGTGAGTTTAATTATCATTACTTCTTTTGGTAGAATTTTTCGCGGGCATAAATTAATTTACTTGGTGGCATTTGGAGATAGCATTTTCATTTGGCGAATTCCACAAATTAACGCATAGCCACCCATTATGCAGTCACAGCTATTAACATAAATCTTTTAGCTTTTGGATGTATACTTTAAAGCGTGGAAAATGTCAACGCCAACGCTTGATTCTCCCGCAAGCAACTAAATCACAGGTTACGTATACGCACCACTGTCCTTATCTACAAGTACCTTAGTTTGTCGTTGTTTATTGCTTTTGTTAGTGTTTTTTTGAAGCCATTACAGCCATTTAAGTCGTTGAAAGCTTACTACATCATTTAGCGAAATAACCAAGATTTAGTAAATTTATCTGGCCATCTCTTAGTAACTCATACCTCAATACCTTAAAATCTCACCTGCTTTTGTGCTCACTTAAATTATGTTGGGGGTGTTCAATGTGCTAGTCCTTGCTTTATGTTTAAGTTTTATAACTTGCCAAAAAGGTCTCTCAAAGGTCATAAATGTTTTCGTATTTATGCTTTGTATAATGCTAATTGTTGCTCTTTATTGCTCTTCGTTTTTTATGAATTCTATTATTATTATGAGTAATGTCACAATTATTATAAATTAGGCTGGGACTTATAAAAGGTGTCCCATGGCAGAATTAGGAGCTAAAAAGTACCGAATGACTTCAAGAATTACTAAAAAAAGAAAAGTTCGATTTTTTTATTATATTTCCTCTAAATCTTGACTATTACGTCGGATACATTCAGTGCCACTCGCTGGAGAAGTGATGTCGAGATGTCATTAACCGCGCGAACGATATTTTCTCTTAGTGTTGAAATAGTCACTGCGTTTATTTCATAGACTATACTTTTACTTACTAATAATACATTTTCTATCTTTTCAAATAAAAGTAGTTTATTTATGTTATATTTTAAAGTAATTGTACAAGTATTGCTGTATTTTAGCTATTTTTAATTGATTTTACTTTTCCGATAGAGACTAGTTGTATAATTTAATGCATATTTTAGAAATCTTTCTGCCTGATTCTGGAGTTTGGTAATAAATTCTGACTCTCAAACTATATCATTTGCAGTGATGCGTGATGTAGCCATTAAAGTACTGCAACATTTAGCTAATAACCTCATTCTTAGGCATTTAAATACATAATTTTCGCCCTAAAGACGCAAATTGTATTCATGAATAATTTGAAAAAAACTAGATAATGGCTTAGAAAAGTGTTTGTGCAATTTGCGGTCAATACAAATACAACAAATATCCTTTTGTCTGCGTGCAGCACAAATCATTAAAGTTGAATAGAGCAAAATAAGCAGGAAGGAAGAAAAGAGCAACGCCTTGTTTGATTACTTGTGCTTCGCTCATTGGTGAGGCAAGTGTAAAGAGAAGAGCAGGATATGGGCGTTGGGCTTGGCAGCCAATTGAGCATTGCTGTCAAAGTTTTTGCAGGCAATTAAAGTGCTAGTTACCATTTCACTAACAGGACTTAAAATATGTCTCAGCGCGCTTTCAGCACCATTTCACAAAATGCTAACCGATGCCTTTGGAAAATTGAAATGAGTTGGGTATAGCATTTCATGATTGTAGTTTAAATTAAGACAAACAGCCAAAAGTGCGAAAGTAGCGATGACTTTTGGTCGTGGTGTTTGCCGGAAGGTGGATGCATGAGGCCGATGGAGACGTGTTAAAACAAACGAGTTGGCTGGTGGAGCGACAGCAAACGGAAATGAGGCAATGGTGCGGCTTAGTTGATTGAAAAGCGAACCGAAAATTGTAAATAGAAACTTTAAGTATACAAAATGACTGGAAAAGTTGTGCAAGAAGACGCGGCAAGTGCAGGAAGCGCGGCACAGCAGGAGGTGGGTTATGTGTGCGCGCATTTCCGCAGCATTTGAGTGCAAAAGTACGAATATATACTAAAATTCGTGTGTATATGTAAGTAGGTACATGAGCATAGTGGCAGGCTGTCAGCAATAGGAAACACTGCGGCTTTTACAATGACGCCGACAAACCGGCAGTGACGCCATTAAAGAAACGCCGTTCAAGGGTGAAGTGGTAGTGGAAATTTACGCTGCAGCAAGTTGATAATTTAGTAACAAAAAAGAGAAAGAAAAAAAAAAATAAATCCATGACGGCTACAGTTGCCAGATAAAAGGAGCATGAATTGTGTACACCTGTGTTCACAATAATAACAGCGCGACGCATTGCAATGTTTTACTGTATATTTATTTTATGTACAATTTGTTTTTTAATATAGTTTAATTTTCAAGAAAACCTTTGTAGTTCAAAGACTCAAACTTGGATATAGCATAGAATAGAATAGAATAGAATAGAATATAATAGAATAGAATAGAATAGAATAGAATAGAATAGAATAGAATAGAATAGAATAGAATAGAATAGAATAGAATAGAATAGAATAGAATAGAATAGAATAGAATAGAATAGAATAGAATAGAATAGAATAGAATAGAATAGAATAGAATAGAATAGAATAGTCCCCTTTTAGAAAGATACACTTCTCCCAACACTCCGTCCATTTTTCCCGCCTTCAAAAAGTAGTATTTGTCGAACTCTCCAAAATGCGCCTCTATCTCGGCGATGACTTCCTTGTTTGAAATAAATTTTCAACGTTATGGAACAAAAAAAAAAATTGCAGAGAGCCAGATCGCGTGAATACGGGGGTGCGGCAGCAATTCACAACGCAATTCACGCAGTTTGGCGGCGACAACTCTGGATGAATATGCTGGTGAGTTATCGTGGTGGAACAGCACCTACTTTTTCGCCAAGGGGGGCGTGTCTCATTCAATTTTTTGTGAATGCGATCCAATAACTCACTGTACATAGTAGTCTCCCGTGATCGTTCTTCCTTTTTCTAAAAAAATCGTAAGAATAACGGCATACGCATCCCAAAACAATCATGGCCAGGATCTTTCCGGCCGATGGGACTATATTCTTCTTCTTTGGAGCAGATCTGATGGGAGTAATCCGTTGTTTTGAATGTTAGTTTCTGGTGTGTAATGATGCATCTAGGCTTCATCAACACTGACAACTCGACGCAAAAATTCATTCCGATCTCGCTTAAATTGCCCCAAGTACTGCTTCGAAGTTATAAGCCGCGTCCGCTGGTTGTTCACCGTGAGCAATCGCGACACCCATTGGGCCTACAATATTTTCATCGCTAACTTATCATGTAAAATATTAATTGCCATTCCAGTCGACACACATGTGGCCTCTGTTCCTTCGCGCACTTTCATTCGTTGATCAGCGAGAATCTTGTCGTGGACTTTTACAATGATCTCATCGCTAACCACGTCTGCCGGGCGTCCTGGTCGCTCCTCATCAAAAACGGATGTTTGTTCTCGTTAAAATTCTTTAAATCAATATCTAACTGTGATAGATTGCGAAGTGTCCTCATATCACGCAAATCCATTTATAAATGTTTTTCTGTACTTCAAAACACCAGTTATGTGAGAAACTAGCTTTGATCAGAGTTTCTTTTTAACACATTAACTGCATCAAAATATGTTAGAGTTGGTTTTTGGAAATTTGCAACACGATCTTGTTATAAATATTTTGTATCTACCAATTTTATCATTGAAGTAAATTTTTCTTATGTTGAAGTCTAAATGTTTAAATTTTGTTGCTGTTATTTTTTTGACGATTCTATCTATCTATTCTCTCCTCACTCTATCTCTAGTTTTATTATTCCTCATCATTATAAGCGTTTATTTTTTTCCCTTTCCAAACATCTGAGCTTAGATCCCTATAATCTCATCTTAAATTGAATTCCATTCCTATTTTATTAAGTGATTTAGCTCAAAATATGTGTCCATATTCGTTTCCATATTCGCATTCCGGCAGCCTTATGCTTTTTTAAAGTTGGTTGCAGCTTATCTACGTCTTCAAATAGAATGCAGCCACATATTTCAGCGGCTTAACGGTGTGTAGCACGGCATATGGCTTGAAACATTTGCCAGTTTGAGTTGAGTTTTATATCTTTTTAGAAAGGAAGTTCGTCCAAGCTGAATTTATACTAATTTTTGCTGAAGTGGGTTCAAAAATCACCAAAAATCGCCTGATCTGAAGTTAAAGAAGTTGTTGAGCCAGTTTTTAAAGACCTCTTTGTTATCGAAGGTCGCCCTTCATATTGTTTGACAGGGAGCGCAGAAGATGGTAATCGGTCGTTGCAAGGTCCGAAGAATACGATAGATGCTGAAGGACTTCTCATTCGAGCTCTTGGCGTGCCGCTGTGACGACTTGTGCAGCTTGGAGCTTAATATTGTCGGGGAGGAGTATGGTTTGACAGTGTCGATCGGATCTTTTCAGTCAAATAGTTTCATTCACACGGTGTAACTGGACAATATAGAGGTCTTTGTTAGCTGTGGCATTCTTTTCGAGCATTTCCCAGTGCACAATGCCCTCCCAGTCCCCCCAAACACACATCATGATCTTCTTTGCATGAATATCCGGCTTGACTCTCGGCTTTGGCGTGTTTATTGGATACACCCACTCCTTCCGTTACTTCATATTGATGTATCGGCACCATTTCTCATCTCCCGTGACGATTGGGTACAAAAAGCTCTATTTATGACCGCGTGTTGTTCGTTGGTGAGCGAGATGCTGAGAAGCAATTTGAAGGTGACTTTCTTTGTTTTTTGTGTTGAGCTCGTGAGGCACCCAGGCTCCCAATTTTTCGGTAAATCCCATTAAATGAAGGGGTGCAGCTCATTTTGTCCACCAACTCACGACTGGTTTGGTGATCGTTCTCTTTCAAAACCGATTTGAGTCGTTCTTCATCGAATTCAAAAGGACTTCCGTTGCGGGACGTTTCATCGACGTCAAAGTCAACATCCTTGAACTTTACAAACTATTTCCGTGCTGTAGACTCACCTATGACACCATCTCCGTACGCGTCGCAAATGTCCCCGGCAACTTTTTGACATCGATGAAAAGCAAAGAGCAGGTGTTGATTTTTGCCTCCTGGGTATTCCATTTCTGAAAGTCAAAACTAATAAAAAGTTAAATAACTCAAAAATACAATTAACATAGTTTTGTAGAGCAGACAGAGTTCTATCGCTTGAATTCTTATCTTTTGATAAACAGCAAACAAATCGTTGTGAAATAAAAGATAATATAAAAATGCTATGAACTTATTCCCCAATGTAATATATAGTTTTTTCATCCGGGATATTTTTGTAAAACTTCCGTGGCTTATAGTTTGTTGCCGAGAAAAATTTGTGCAAAGCAAAATTAATTTTGCGGTTTTGTTCATCAACAACTTTGTTGATCTCTGTTCTAGGCAGTAATTGTTTTTTTTTTTGAATTTTTTCTATAGGTTTAGCTTCCTGAACTGGAGTTGATGAGGAATGTTAACTGACAACACTTTTATTAGATACAATAATATTCTGCGGGTCACCTCTAAATCAGCCACACTGCCATTCGAATAGAAATCTACTCGAATAGTCGTTCAACTCACATCCCGCTAGCGATATCTGCTCGAGGCATTTGATTAGTTGCCGTTCAGCCGTGCCAATCAGAGATCATGATCTTAAGATGCTAAACGGCCGTTTGATAGAAATTTGATTTTTTTAAACTCCCATTGTTGTTGAATTACTATAATTGTTTTTTTTTTTCAAAAATCAATTCGGTTTATGAGCCACATTAAAGCTTACGCTTTATTATTACCAAATTTCAATGGGTATGAATACAATTTTTCATAAATTGAATATGAATTTTTTTGTTTTCATAAAAAATAAGAAAAAAATAAAAAATTAAATATTTGGAATATTTCGCGCTGCTATTATTGTGAACACAGCTGTGGGTGTGGTTTGTGGCGTATGCGTGCAAGGAGTTGCAAAGCTAATGAGTGTGGCATGCAGTCACAGGCAAAGTTTTCAATACGCAAATGTCGGCAGAGCATTGCGAATAATCGCAAAAGTTTAACGAGTTTTTAACTTTACTATGCGCAACGTAGTTAATTCATATTACTCCAAGTGCGAGTGACTGCTGTTGTTCTTATTGTTGGCGCTGCGCTTGCATTTCGCTTTAAAGCAAAAATGATCACTCACTCACTCAGAACGCTTCGGCAGTCGTTGTGCAGCAACTGACATAACAATGGTAATTAACTTGCGGTGGTTTGCCACAAGCATTGCCTCAGTATGATTTTAAAAGTTTTACACCGTTTTAGTAGCATTCATAATGCCGCTCTGCTGGAACTTAAACAAACTAAAAGTTCGCTCAAACATTTAAAACATATTAATATTAAAAGCTTGAAGAACTTTATTTCGCGGAAACGGAATTCTTGACAGCAGAAAGGTGGAACTCGTAATACATTAAATGAAAAATAGATTTTATGCATGTACGTATGTATGCAAAGTGCTTTCTTTTTAAAACTTAAAAAACAAAATTAAGAAAAATACATTTTTGTTTCGATGTATTTCGTTTGTTTATTTGAAAAAGAAAGTAATTCCATTATTTATGGCACACAATTTCATAAATGCATTCTGTTAAACCAGTTTGCCCAGATTTTGGTGACAGTCTCCGGCTATACCTCACGAATGGCTTAGGTTAGCTTAAGTTTTTGTGGCAGTCGGTTCAAAATAACCTTACTCTCTTAGACCGGGAGGCACGGCAACCTTAGTGTTTATTTATGGCTTGCTCGATAATCGCTTTAAGGGCCTGCATCGTTTAGGGGGGAAACCAGTTAAGACTAATCAAAAAAGCGAGTTTTTTTATTGCATATATTATTAGTATAAATACTCAAGAAAATGTGGTAAAAATTTTAAAGCGAAATTCACATTATTCCCGATTCTATGTTCACTTAAATGACCGCCCGTCGGTGCGGCACCGTAGTGCTTACGATGCGATGCTTAATTTCAAACGCGTTTTTCTCGAAACGCCTTTTTTCAACTGGTGGGAACTCTAGCTCAAAAAGTTATCGACCAATCGTTATGACATTTTTTCGGAGAATTATTTATTCAATTCTCATTCATATCAACTTAATTCTGGGATTATACTGTCATTAAAAATATTATTTTTAAGCAAAATAGATGAAAAATTTGGTATGAAAAAATTACATTGTGTTCAAGCGCTACAAAAACATGCAATTTTCAATATCATTTGACTCACAATTAGGTTTATATTCTTGGAAATATGTTGTTAAAAAAAATAACGGGGGGAAACCGGTTTAGGAGGCCGAAATTTTGGTGTTTTTCGTGAATTTTTTGAACAAGGAAGGAATAATCAGAAATTGCTTAAACTTGGAGGGTATTTCATTCATATTTTTAAGTAAACTTTTCAAATTTTTTCAAGCCACTTCCGCCGGGAATAGTGACGTTAGAGCTTGCTCTCCACGGGCGATCACCATCCGAGTATCTTGCTGGTAGACATTTCTGAAGTTGCAATTTTTCTCTGTAGTCAACAACAATTGTTATTTTGGACCGTTCACATAATAATGGTCCTTCGCCACACTTCACAAAATAGTTAAGCGGCGTCAAATCGCAGCTTCAAGGTGGCAATTGTCGTCGCCGAAACGGCTGATTCAGGGGCGGAAAATATGCGTGACATTGGTGTGCTATAAAAGTGGTATTAAAATGTTCAGAGTGCGCTTATGGAATGGTTGCGTTGTTCGTGATGAAAATTACGTTGATGAATTAAAGCTTGATCTTGAACAAAAAATAAGGGTTTTCTTTGATGAGGACTAGGACTTTTCAGCCCATGTGTAATCAGCGTGAGATATGGCTGAATATTATTATGATTTTTAATATCAAACTAGCCTAAGCCTACTTTCAATATTATCAGTGAGATGTTTATTATTTTAGTCATAGTTATGTGACAGATAAATTATGGTTTTCCAAACAGAGTTTATTTGGATATTCAAAGAAAAATATTATTTTTTAATATAAATGATCAGATGTTTATTTCATTATAAAGAGAAGGTATGCCGTTAATAGTGGAAAATAACATCAGGAAAATGACCACCACGACCAGCTTACAGGACGATATCGTGCGTTTTCATGAAGATGGTTTCCATAAACGAATAGCAAAGATGTTTAAAGTATGTTCTCGATCAGCACTCATGATATTCCATCTTTATGGTACATGAATCTACCCTAGCGCTGTTGGTGTAGAGCTTCTCATTCACGTGGCTTCAAAAAAAAGTCACAAAGTGTTAAATCACAGATCTCGGTGGCCAATTATGATTATCTCTTCGAGATATAGCGCATTCTGGTATAGCTTCTTCCCGTAGAAGATCAATGGTTCTTGTTGCTCATGTGGCATTGAAGTCGCACGGTCTAGGTGATAATTACAACGTTGCCCAGATCAATAACATTCAACTCCCGCCATAAAAAATCGTTAACCATCTCTCCATATCGCAATACATTCACCAACAATACCTTTTATTGGAAAACCCTATAAAATATATGTTTCAGTACTGGCTACCTTTTCTTTCGTTTGATGTTCATATTAATATGATGAACTGCGTAGAAGTATTTTAACTATTTCTTGAAATTTTAGTCCTTCGAAACTATGAAGTTCAATATAAAAATTAAATTGTTTTGAAAATGAGAAATTAAGTATGCCCAAGTATTATCTATGGTTTCGCCTGCACACACAATTATACTTGATAACTTTTACTATCGTGCGGGGTGAAATGTGTTACACCAGTCTGCAAGTGCCGTTTGAAAATACTTAGGTACTTAAGTCGATGAAAGGAATTCAATATTCTATTAGAAGTATTTTCCGTAAAATCACCCGTCTCATTTATTGCTTAATACATATCTATGTATGTAATAAAATGTTTGCCGAACGCCAATAACTTCCAGCTGCTTGGCGACCAATAGTGTTTATATACGCACCCGCATAAATAAAATACAGTTATTACTTTACGAACACAACAAGAAGTTATTTCACTTCAGCAGCTAAAATAAATCCAAGAAGTTTCTGATTTTCGTGCTTTTCCGCTTTTTAACTAGCCATCTCCACAAATTTTCATTTCTGCACCTCTTCTATACGGCTTATTTCAATCCAGTTTGTTGGCTTCAATTGCGACGCAGTTGATTCCTGTTTCTACTTACTTTATACATACATACGTACGAGCATAGCTGCATAGATGGCTGCTGCTAAGTCGCCTACACGCATCATCTCTTCAGTTTCCTCTACTTCATCGCAATTTTGCTAGAACTCGAGGATATTTTCTTTCCATCCATTACTTCACATCCGCAGCAATCTATGTATGCCATCTGGTCACTCAATAGTCGAGTGAAAAGTTTCCTCTAAAAAATAGCAGATATACATATACATTCTGTCAAAAAAATATCGGGAATTGTTAATTTAAAAAGCGCGCTCTACACACATAAGTATGTCCACATTTTTTTTGCTGGAATGCTGGTACAACTGTCCTCTATAGGGTCGCAGGGTTTGAGCGTGTTCTATCAATTAGCTTGTTTTTGGGATTTAATTATAGCAAGCAACGTAGGTGTGCTCTGCGATTTTCACTATGGCTAAAAATATCAAAGAATTTGTCTTAAATCTTGTGTTTTCAACGGGATTTCATGCGTCGAATCGTTGAAAATGTTACAGAAAGCTTATGGCGAGTGTGTTTTATCAAAAACACGGGTCTACGAGTGGTATAAGGCTTTTGCAGAGTGCCGAGAAGTCGTGGAGATTTGCCTCGATCTGGTCGCCCACCAATGTCTTCAACGCATGAAAACGTCGAGAAAGCCAAGGAAATGGTGTGCTGAAAAACCATCATTTAAGTTTGAGGGAGTTAGCTCGTGACCTTAGCGTGTCTCACGAATAAATTCGCAACATTTTACACTATCAATTAGGCATGAGATGCGCGGCTGCTCGACTCGCTTCAAGAGAGTTAAATTTCTTTCAAAAAATTCATCGGAAGAAGATGACTGAAGACATGCTTGAGCAAGTGAATTCGGACCCAACGTTTATCCAGCGCATCTTAACAGGTGTTGAGAATTGGATATATGAATTTGACGTGCAAACCTGTCAACAGGTGGCTGAATGGCGCCATCCACATGAGCAGAAACCACGACAAATTCAGTGAAAAGTGAAAGTCATGCTACTCGTTTTCTTTGATTAACTTGGGCGCTCGGAATTTATTTCAAATGGTTCTACGGCAAATAAGGAATATCATTTCGAAGTTATGCGAAGTTTGAGAGAGAATGTGCATAGTAAACGGCCCAATTTGTGCAAAGAAAACTCATGGATCTTGCACCATGATAACGCACCGGCTCACAAGGCTCATATTGTGAACACTTTTTTGACCAAAACCTCGACAAATAGCAACAAACAACCACCGTATTCATCGGATTTAGCCCCCTTTGACTTTTTCCTTTTTCCACTCCGCGGACGACGCTTTGAGTCGATAGAGGCCATTAAGGAAAGTTCGCTGAAGGAGGATCTCTTCAAATTCGATGCTTTGATGACTGGACTAATCATTGCCATTTGTGTATTGCTTCGAATGGAGCCTATTTTGCGGGCGACAAAATAAAATTTGATGATTAAACAATTATTGTGCGTTTTATGGAACAATTCCCGGTACTTTTTTGACAGAATGTATACATACACTTTTACGTGGCTACATTTTTCTCAGAATCCACTGTGTCTGTATATAATGCACATACCACACAGTGCTTTCTTCATATAAGATGAAACTAAAATGAATTGATTGAAAGTGTGGAAAATGTGTGGCTGCAGTTGAATGGCTGCCGTTTGATAGTAGTAGTTGTTGTTGTGGTGGAGTGCTGTTGTTGTTTGTGATAAGGGTCGTCAGCGGTGTTGCGTAGATCAAATGATGTTGTGAACTACTTATGGATTAGAGTTGGAGTGCTATGTATGTGTGTGCATTTTTCACTTTCTATATTAGTTTTTGGCTTTTGTGTGTGTGTGTGTGTGTGGTTGTGCTTATTTAATTCTCACTTTCAGTAATTTTTAACAAACATTGTAAAATTAAATTGCAACTCTTTGTGGCGATGTGTACTCAACCCTCATGTGCACGAGGTGTGGTGGTCTTTTCGTAAATAAGACTTAGCGTGCACTGGGGTCAATCGCCACAGCAGCACTATGCACATTGTAGATAGCAAAACACTTGTTAAGGGTTTGTTCTGGGATGACAAGTTTTTATATCTTATATAATGTTGCATCTTAAGCCCAATGCAGGCTGACTTTGCTTGCTGTACTTGTTTGGCTTGGCTTTGAAAACTATGTATGGCCAAATGGACACTTTGAACGCTGTCATAACAATCAGATGATTCGCAAAAGGAAAAAGTAAACAGAGATGTTGACCATATTCAATACTGCATACAACATTAACTAGGAGCTGTGAAAATGTATTGCGAATTTGCCTTTTAATAGTAAAAATGTACAAAATAAGATGCCAATCACGCCAACGTCGGAAGCTGTAGGTGCGCGAATATTTAGATAGACAAACGAAGGACAGGGGTTTTCAATGCCGAATGTCAAAGGTGCTGCAAATAGAACATTGAGCTATTTGAAACTTCGCCATATTTCGAGCGCTTCAAGTGAAACAGCCATTTGGTCTCATTTCAGACATTTCAGTAATTGTTTATTATATTAATTTTTGACAGTTGAAAGAGGTTCTTACTGACTATTGCCTTAAATTAATCAAAACGAATACTATTGTATTGTTGTTGTTGTTGTTGAAGTATTTGAATATTTCTACTGAAATCATCTTAATTAGCGACAAGCACCGTTTTACTACCACTGTTCTTGTGTGATGATGTCTTTTTTTGTTTTTTTCATTTTTTTCTTCTATGTTAGATCCATTTTGTGAGATCCAAGTATAGCAGCAAATTCTTTATCTTGATGTCTGAGATTTCATTAATTTGCTGTA
>JAYXIM010032580.1:0-19443 GCA_037575425.1 Anastrepha fraterculus
TTTCCAAACTACGTCAGAGAAGAAAGAAGAAGCGCCAGGGTCATATCATTCAGGCTACCATTGATAGTTTAAGGAGACCCGAGGACGGCTCTCACTTAAGCGGAGGAGGAGTTAACGTAATCAACAATTCAAATTAACTTCACATAAAATATTCATTTATTTATTCCCACAAAATATTATGCTGACGCTATGTCTGTGACAGCGGATATTTTGGCAGAAACAGTGCCAAGTGTTTTGTGGTAATCTGACGCGCACGTGTCGCATCGTCAACAATAAATGCAGTTAAGCGAGGTTTCATTATGTTGTGCTTGCCTAATTAGAGTTAGTCTTTTTAGAGTACTCAAGCTGAGCATGAAGCTCAAGTGTAATAAAATAAAATAATAATACCAAATAAAATGTAAATTAAATAATAATAAAAATACCAATAAATGTAATTTGTACAAGAAGGGCTATCTTACGAGGTCTGGCTGTTAAATAAATGTAATTTATATATTAAAAAAATACTAAAAAAATGTTTGACCATCATTTGGGCAAATGATTCCTTATGATTGGATGAAAAGATGTGATGTGGATGATCAGCAGTCATATGATGTGCGTGTTGTCATGTAACCACAACGACAACGCAATAGAAATGAGTATCTCGAAAATTAATTTAATAGGGCTATATAATATTAACAAGTCAAAGCAAGTGAACCATGTGATTTTTAAATTCAAGCCAAATGCTACTGATATGCTGTGATTGATGTGATTGATATAATATGCTGTTGATATGCTATTGAACTGATATGGTTGAAGTTGATAAGCTGACTGCGCTATATGAAAATTTAGGCATGATTTTTTTCATGCCCGAATACTGTGATGTTCGATGCTTTTAAAGGTGTTGAAGTATTAAAATATGAAACAAAATGCCACTTGAGCAAAACAAGCCGAATAAGCAGGTGATGCGTACTTAGATGTTGAAAGTGCAAGTACTTAGATAATATTAAAAATATGAAAACATGCAGTTAGTCGATGACAAGCTAAAATGTCATATGATAGTTACAAAAATCAAAGCTATAGCATTATGTTATTTTTATTGACGTCATATACTGTAAACTTAATACAATAATGACGTCAGATGCGCAAAACATACCAAATATTGATTCTATATACCAAGAGATAAATCTGCAAGTTATAAAAAGTCACGTGACATAGCTAAGAGCAAGTGATGTGACTATCATGCGATCAAAAGTCAATTAAAAAATGAAAACAGATTTAGCATAATAAAAAGTGCTATGCAACTTACAGGCGAAGTGCAAAAAAATATAACCTTTTCAAAAAAATTAGCCAATTTTATTATTATACATCATGTGATTTATCATAATTTTAATTATAAGAAGTCATGTGACGTAGTTAAAAGTAAGTGATGTGATTATTATATGTTGAAAAGAAAAAAAAACTAATTTATAATTACCATTCAAACTTATCAAAGTGCAAACAAAAAATATCACATTTTCACAAAACCAGACCAAGTTTATTAGCATCATGTGATATTTCTAGAAGTCACATGATGTAGACCTAATACCTAATAAGCATAAAAAGTATTTGTAATGCAGTTTGCGATTGTACAATGGGGAAATTTAAAAGTTAAATAAATTTATGCTCTGATTTCATATGACTTAGTTGACCCCTTATCATGTGATTATCGCGTCCCTATGATAGGTATATACCTAATACCTGATAAGCAGAATAAGCATAATAAGCATTTGCAACGAATTTTCCGGTTGCATAAAGAGGAAATTAAAAGCTTTATAAATATATGTACTCATACCAAATGACTTAGTTGAGCGCAAATCATGTGATTATCACGCGCTGAAAAGTCAATGAACGAAAAAATCGATATTTCTCTTGTTTCCATAATGCTTTCAAGCATTCGAGTGTAATAATGACTATCATAAAAATGCATGATGTGATGTGTCTTAATAATTTAAAAAAATATTTCAAATTTACAAGCATTCATGATTGTCATATGATGTTGAATTAGTAAGCATTTTTAATAGTGTTAGTGGTGTAACATGAGAATTGTTAAAAGTGATGTGAATATCATACGATGATAAAAAATCATATGACAACAAAGTTTACTATTGCTTGATTTAAAACTTTGCAAGCGCATTTAACATTAACTGAACACTGCCCTCCATAAAAGTTCGTTGCTTAAGTCTTTCGTTGCATAGGCAGAATATTTGCTTAAGGCTTAATGGAGCTGAGCAGATTATTGCTGCACTTGCTGTTGTAGCTGCCGCTTTGGCATATAGCAGTGCGTCAGTTTATTGTAATCATTGCTTTTGTTGGGCTGCATTGTTGTTGTTTGAGGCACCATTAGCTGTGCTACCGTTGTGCTGCCACTTAAATGAGCATTCCCTAGGCAGGCAAATCAATCTGCGATATTGACTGGAGAAAATTCAAATTTATGCGCATCTATTTTCAACTGGTGAAGTATTTAATATATTTCAAAAGAAGTTGGAAAAACATTAAAAAGAAATTTGAAAAAAAGCAAAAAACGCAAAATATGCAGACGAACCACTGCTGAGTAAATGCTTGCCGGGAGGAAAATACCAAAGGCATATAAAAATGGCAAAAGTGTTTCATAAAATATTATTCATAAAGATTTAAGAAGGACGTAAATTTCGGACTTCAATGTGTCTGCATTAGAAGTGCAGCATTCGAAAGTTTTGTAATAATTTTTTAAGGATTTAATGGCATGAGAGACGAACAAAAAAAGAAAATTGTTAAAATGGCACACAAAAGCCTTTGGCACACAACGCCATTCCTAAATATAGCAGAATCATAAGATTGTAAAGTACTCGCAAGCCATGCCAAGTGTTGCAAGTTCGCGGTTAGCCACCATACAACTGCTCTCAAGATGCAGATCCTCAAGAAATCCCTCGGTGCACAACTACAACATACTTGAGCGCTTCAAGTGAGCAAAATGAGTGGATCCAAAGAAGTGTGTGTCCCAATGCAAGCACAACCACGAACTCCAAAAGACCAGCAAACTGACATTAGCTAACAAAAAAACGTGCAACATGCCTATCATCAATTGTTACTGCGCTGATGTGCTTGGCATGTTGCTTGCCAAACTGATTGTCAGTCAGTCAATGCAAAGCGAGTGCAAAGCGGCATGAAAAATAGTTGGAGCAAAAAGCTGGCTGGACAAGCAGCCCGGCTAGAAGTTGCAGTAGTTCGTTACATACCCAACAGTGGCAGACTACAAAAATAACAACAACAACGAGGACAGTATTGTGCGCCTGAGTTGTCAATTGTTTGGTATGTCGATGGCTATGCTGATTAATGTATGACCGCGGAAGTTGTATTCAATCAGTGGCAGCCACTACTGGCAGGCAGGCATACATAAATAAATGACAAGTGTGTGTGTGTTCGTATACATACACATGTAGATTTGAGTGTATATGTAAGACTTTTTCGCTGGCTTCGTGGCACTCATTGTGAAGTAGTCGCAATGTGCACGAATGACATTTGATTGGTGGCCAAGTGCAGCAGAAGCAATAGATCTGAGTGTCAGAATTCAATTCTTTTGGAGAAGCTTGTAAATAAGTCACGAACATGAGTGCCAGCTACGGAAGTGACTAGCAGCATGTTGAGTTGAAAGATGTAAATTTTTTCCGATTTGGTTGTAAAAAAAAAGTGAATATGCTGAGAAAGCAAACCAAAATTATTTGCTCCTTATTTGCCTTAGTACGACCGGTGCTAATAAATGTTTTGGAAGAAAATTACTTACTTTGTTTCAAAAACACCTGAAAAGAAAAAGGAAAAAATATAAATTAATTAATTTTGAATAAAAATAGAATATAAAAAAGTCAAAAAAAGTTTTGAACAAATTAATAAAAACACGGTTTTGTTTTCCAAACAGAATTTTGTTGAAAAAGATAGTATATCATCCGGAACACAAAACGAAGCACAAAATTAATTAAAGCCCCAGAAATCTATGCGAAATGTTTTTGTTAGCTTTAGGGTGAGCTCTTACAATATTAGGAGTAGTAAAATAATCCATAATTTCTTATAAGAAATTGAAAAAAAAAATTAAGTAAAAAATGTAGCAAAACTCATGTGTGCGATCATTGCTGAGCTGTTCAGTTTGAGTTTAGTTCACTACTTACAGCCACATCTGCGCTGTTTACACAAATTTTCTGACTTTCCTACTACTAAAGTAAATTCGTCTCATAAAAAGCAGCCGCCGATAGGTTAAGTTATGTTAACTCAGCTGATTAACAAAAATCTCGCTTTAGACTATAATTACTTGCAATGCTGTGATGTTTACACAAATTTGTTGCATTTATGTTTAAAAACAATAAAAGCTTTAGATTCATCTTAACAAAGGCGTCATTTATGCAACTTAAGGTCAACATTGAAAATCGCATCTAATTAGCAGAATTTAACACCTTTTGAGGAAGTAACAGATGAGTGCAAATAATATTTAATTAGGAACGTAGAAAAAAATAAAAAAAATTGTTTTTAAAAAACTGAAAAATAAAACTTTAAGAAATTAAAAAAACAATTTTTTTTAATTAAAAAAATTTCAAAAAGTAAAACAAAATCACAAGAAGAAAAATGCTAAAAAATCAAAAAAGTTTTATTATTATTTAAATTAAAAAATTACAAAAAAATTTAGTTGCACCGAAGTAGTAAAATCCGTAAGTTTTTACGAAAACTGAAAAATAAAATTTAAGGAAATTAAAAGAAATTAAATTCTATGTAAAACGCAAAAGTAAAAAACATTTAAAAAATTAGAAGGAAAAAAGTTAAAAAAATAAAACAATTACAAAAAATTAAAAAAAAAAATTTACCATAATTGCACCGAAGAAGTAAAATCCAACCATTTTTTCCGAAAATTGTAAAATAAAAGTTTATATATGTATATATATAATTGGCGCGTACACCCTTTTTGGGTGTTTGGCCGAGCTCCTCCTCCTATTTGTGGTGTGCGTCTTGATGTTGTTCCATAAATGGAGGGACCTACAGTTTCAAGCCGACTCCGAACGGCAGATATTTTTATGAGGAGCTTTTTCATGGCAGAAACACACTCGGAGGTTTACCATTGCCTGCCGAGGGGCGACCGCTATTAGAAAAATGTTTTTATTAATTTCGGTGTTTCACCGAGTTTCGAATCTACGTTTTCTCTGTGAATTCTGAATGGCGGCCGCCAAAATAAAAATAATAAAAATTATGTAAAAGTGAAAGTAAAAAAATTATTAGAAAAATTACTAAAAGAAAGTAAAAAAAATAATACAATTACAAAGAATTACAAACAAAATTTAATTGCACCGAAGTAGTAGAATCCGTAAATTTTTTTTGGAAAATTGTAAAATAAAATTTTAAGAAAATTAAAACAAAAATTAAAAAACATTACAGAAACTTCAAACAACTTCAAGTTCAATCTGTTAATTTTTTAAGAAAATTGTAAAATAAAATATTAAGAACGTTAAAAAACATACAAAAAGTTCACACATTTAATTGAACCAAAGTAGTAAAATCCGTTAATTTTGTAGAAGCGTATTGTTAAATAAAATTTTACGAAAATTAAAAAAAATCGAAAAAAATTAAAAAATACAAAAACAAATAAAAAATTTTTATTACAAAATCTAGTTTAAAAAAAATGTAAAAATTTAATTCCACTAAAGTAGTAAAATCCGTAACTCGCTTTTAAAAAATTTAAATACATATATATATTTTTCAGAAAATAGAAAAAAGAAAATTTACGAAAATTACAAAAATAAAAAAGGTAAAAATTAAAAAAAAATATAACAAAAAAAGTTAAAAAAATTTTAAGGTTACAATTAGAAAATTTAATTGCACCGAAGTAAAAAGATCTGTAAACTTTTTTAGAAAATTGTAAAATAAAATTTTAAGAAAATTAAAAATAAAATTAAAAAAGAAAAATAAAAAAAGGATAAAAAAAGAGTTTCATTGCTCAAAGCAGTAAAATCTGTCAATTTTCTTAGGAAACTGTAAAATATAGTTTTAAGAAAATTGAAAACACGTTCCAAAAACACAGAAATAAATTCACTGAAGTAGTAAATTCCTTAATTTTTTTTTAAATTGAAAAAAAAAACATTTTAAAACATGAAAAATTACACCAAAAATAAAAAAAAGAAAACTAAAAAATGCAAGAAAAAAATTAAAAAAGAAAATATTAATTGCCCCGAAGTAGTGGAATAATAAGAAAATTAAAAAATTTAATTCTAAGAAAAAAAATTTAAAAAAATTAAAAAAACAATAAAAAAATTTGTAAACAAAATTAAATTTTTTTTTTAATTATGAAAAGTAAAAAATACAAAAAAATTAGAAGGATAACAATTAAAACAAGGAATTAATACAATTAAAAAAATTCAATTGCACTGAAGTGGTAAAATTCGTCAGCAAAGCATATCTCGACTATCTCTTTCGAATTTGTCTTCTATAAACCCAGACCGTGCCAAATTGCTTTGAGTACCAACACAAAACTATTTATATCTGATTCTGCCTCATTCCAGTCGATCTATTATGCAGCCAAGTCTTCATGCAATGTCAAAGCTACTGCGCACGCTGCCAATACAATTCTTCTGTCACTTTAATTATCCTGCGAAGCAACGCAGCAGTCTTAGCCCCAGTCGCAGCCGCAGCCGCTGTCGTCTTGTCATTGACGCTATGACCGCCTGTAGCTTAGTAAAGTGGCTTTGGTGAAATACTAAATCAAATTGACTTTGATGGTAGCGGCAGCTAGGCTCAGTGAAACTAAAAAGAAGTATAACTATTTGAAAAAGAAGACGAAGATGCTCAAGGTAGAGCTAGAAGTCGAAAGCGGCATTGGTAATTTAAAAATAGCAAGAAATAAATGCAAACAAGAAACAAACAAAAATAATAAAAAGGGACGCAAGGCATATTTCTACTTTTATTTGAAAGAACGTCATAAGCCAAAAAAAATTGTTTTTATTCAAGTATGCGGATAACTCGCTTTATGTGATTCAAACAATTCATACTGGTGTTTATGAACACTTTTTCAATGGCAGAAAAAATATTTTCATTTTTAGTTAAAACGGCATATAAATTTCCTTATTGTTTTTCTTCAAGTCCTTTGGTTCGAATTTCTGTTTTTTTGAGTTATGACATTTTTCCAAAAAAAATTGCGAATTCTGTAAAACATACATACATGCGTATGTAAAGGGTGGTTAAATTTCAAGGACCGATGTTCAATGTGAACCACACCTAAACGTCAACGACACCGTTGGACTTCTTTCTTTGGGGTTATTTGAAAGAAAGAGCTAAAGGATGAGATAATTCGGCACATTAACGGCATAGAACCTCAAGTATGCCTCAGCGTCATCGAAAGTTTGGACCATCGAATGGAGGTGTGCCGCCGAGGCCGCGGCGGCCATTTGGTCAATATTTTGTTCCATACGTAATTGAGCCATACCAATATTATCATAATAAAGAGAAATGACAATAATTTCTTAAAAAAATTGTACATTATTATTCTAAATCAACACCGGCCCTTGAAACTTAACCACCCTTTATATGCAAGTCATGTAATAAGCGGCTTTCCTGCCCAAAAAAAAAATAAAAATAAAATAAAATAACGACCGATATGTCCTTACTGCGAATGCTGGTTAGATGTTGTAATAAATGTGCGCAAATTTATTGTTCGCTCGAGGAGCTGTCGCTTTGATGGCACAACAGTGGTTTAACAGGGAGTGAGCGCTCACTGCTTGCTTTTTTTTGCATTCATAACGACTATTATCTGCTTTTTAATAGCTTTGAGTTGGTTTGCGTTTTATTTGTATTTCTTTCCCTGTATTTTACATATAACTATCCTGCAGCACCTTTAGATCGATATGCTGGTATAAATATAAATAAATACATATCTAGTTTCATGTGGCAAATATTATTTTTTGCATTTTCGTTTAGTACTTTTTTGGCATCCTTGATTAGCGCCTTGGCCAGCTCTTGATTCTTTTATACCGAATTCTTTTAGTATGATACTTCGAATGACGGCTTTCAGTTGCTAATGAAGCAATAGAGATTTATAGTCAATTATGTCGACTGGCCTCATCTATTATAATTCATTGACCGAGAACTTTATGAAGACTCAATTCAATATCAAAATATCTCGCTAAATCTTAGTCGTGCGTGTGAATTATGGATTCAGTGGAGAGGATGCCTGAGTTGGTGCCGCCTCAAAGAGTTATTTAGCATTCAGCCAAGAGTATCCCGAAGACATAGGCTAGGGAAGACTTTGGCAAAGGAAAATGTATGTCCTCTAAAAAAGATAATATAATATTTTAGCTTGCAACTCCTACTTGCCCAACTCCCGAGAGATGGTATCGCTAAGGTCACACAATTTAAGAGAAGGAGCGAAATAACCGAGGGCTTTTACGCCAGGTAGTTTTTCAAGTATATCCCAGACAGATATGTGTGTCATCTATCTGTGAGCAGAGATCAGTCTAAAAAGAAACTCCCAATATAGCGTAATATCAAATTGAATTACAGTCAAGTTGCACTCTTATCATATTGTGAGTTTAAATCGACAGTTATGTTTCACTGCATAAAGACATTAAACTGTTTAAGGATGTACAACCGCATCGACTATGTGGCTTCCGGCGCGTAAGGGCACATCCCGGAACTAGGTACATAGCGGATACACTGGCCATAGAGACTGCGGCCTAGAAACCAATAGGATATACGTAATTCTTAGTCACAAAACAACATACCATTAACGAACAGTTCAGAGGTGAAGAGCTAAAGCTACGAAAAGCAAACGCGCCCCAAACTGTGACAAGCAAAGTCCTTACTGGGAGAATATAATTAGAAGAGACTTAAACATCTCATAAGCCCCTTTAGCAATAAACTGAGAGTGCTTACTGGCGTTCGCACTGGTAATTGTAGACTGAGCAACCATCTGCACAGGCTTGGGATATGGTCCAACGACTCCTGCCCATTTTGTGATCTGTCTCCAGAAACACTACTAGTCGGCCTTTTGCCTCAATATGCAGACTTATCCAGTGTACTTGGGTGCTCAGTCGATTATGAGCATTTAGTCAAACAATGAGCAATCTTAAAGTTTCTTTCTATTATTATTACGACGGCACTTAGTTTTGAGAACTGAAAGCCGTTTTGTGCCCCCTTCATGGATTCACAGTATTTCTCCGAATCCAACTTCTACCATAAATAGTAGTTTTGTTCTATTTTATTGAGTTTTATTTGCTCCTCTGTTCAAATGTGTTTTCTCATGTGTTTGCCCCGCTTATATATCAGTGCAGAGCACGATGCCCACGTTTGGCGGTTTCATATACCCCCAGCAGAACCTGCAAGTTCCATCGGAGGGAGAGTATATTCACAGGTTAGTAAGAATGAGGTGTCTCAAAGCACGCCAGTATTTACTCTGCTCTGAAAATCGATGGGCAGTGCAAATTTTCCTGACATTGCTACTAATATTGTAACTATTTCGCGCACAATCCTGAGTGCTTGGCTATGCATTAACGATCTCGCTGTCCACTCAAATTAAAAAGAAATGAAGTTATGAAATTATGTGAAAAAAGAAAACTATTTTAAATATGAGAAAGTTGCTTGGACTGAGCGAGAGTTTAACTTTTAAAAGTTGCATCGAAAAATTCTATTCTATTTCTTTTGAATGAATTTCTCCTCTGCAGAAGCACCGCCTTTTGGAACTTTGTTATATATGTATGTATAAATACACCCAAGTATACCTACTTATATAAAATATGCTTTGCTATGGCCTTGGCGATGCACGCAATTCTTCTCTTTTGACAAATTATCACAATCGGGTTCCATTTTCCTCTTTTCTGCTCCCATCAATTAGAATTTAATAACAAAATTGTATTGCCACTTAAGCAGAACACTTCCCTGATTGATGAACGAAAAGCCTGAGTAGTGCAGGTGAGTGAGAGCGTGTTTGAGAAAATGTTTACGTATTTGTGTAGATAAATTAATTGAATGTAAGAAAATGTTAACAAAACTAAAATAAAAAAATGAAAATGATTTCAAGATTACAAACAACGGCAATTAAGTGTTATTTGAGCAAAAGAAGCTACACAATAGAAAGGCGATAAGTGAAGAATGCTGGCTTATGTAATGATCCTCGTGTATGTGTATTTGTAGGATTACTGCTGTGAGCTTAATAATTGTAATTAAAAGCTGTTGCTGAATAAATGGACTGCCAAAGCAAGTGGCTTTTTGTAGCGCTTGAGAGTATTCGCTTGTGAATTTCTTGCTTCTTCTATGTGCGTGTGTGTTGCCTACCACGCATGCTGCTGCTGCATGCTGCATGCTACAGCAATAATCATCTAAGCAATGTGCAACTTCCGCCTTTTGTTGCAAGTAACTCAAACAACTGCCACCTGCCAAGATCAGAAGAAAAGTGACCGCCTCGCGCTGGGCGCAGAAGAACGCTGGTTGTGATACAAGGCAGAGTAGAATAGTTTGAGCCGCGGTTGTGGCAAGCACAGCTGGCAACTAGTATGCACAGTGTATGTGCAATGAATTAAGAACGCGAAGAGTGGCTTAGAAAATGGGGTAGTGATTATGAGAAGATCTTTGAAGGCTAGCATGTAAGCTAAATCACTTAAGGAGCAGGGCCCAAGCTACTGGAGCAAGGTCAGATTGCTGGGAAATATTTTTATGTGCCTTTTCATAGGAAAGAAAGAACTTATACTTTTTTTAAAATTGAATGCCAACTTGCAGACTGTATTGCGCTACAAACTAGATAAAGAAAGAAAACGCCAATAGCCATATACGCTCAGCTCAGCCCAGCTCAGTACTAGGCTTACTGAGGGAAGTGGGTTTTTATGAAGAATTGGTATGAGTAGATAGGAAGGTTGAAGTGCGGTTCTTCTTTTATTCTATTTCAATTTCTATATGTCAGTGGGGTGACCCATGGATGGATGCGTGGTACTTCAAGCAGAAACACGTCATTACTAGCATCGGAACGAAGATACCGAATCAAGCTGCGGTGGCAAAGTCGATGGGACACTGGCAGATGAACGGCGAAACTCGTTCCATCAATAGACAAATGGGTCCAAAGAAACTTCGCGGAATTGAATTACTTCTTAACTCAGTTTTTCTCGGGCAACGGATACACATAGAAATACCTATACCGCATGGGAGAGGTAAGCGATCCCAAGTGCATATACTGCGAAGCGTCGAACGCAGGTTTTTTAGTTGTGACAGATGGCTCGCGGAAAGAGATACATCGAGGGCATACTATGGAAAAAAGATAGACCTCGACACTGTGCAGACAGTACAGAGACCCAAGACGACGAGTCCCTAACCTATATGGGTGAATAGAATTGATCCTTTATGGATGGCACTCTGGGTCTTCCCGAAGCAATGCAGAAAGGTAGCTCCTCCCGGGAAAAGTAGCTCCTCAGAGGAGGAGGACGGATTGTTTTAGTGGCCACATCCCTCAACGCAGTAGACGACGGTTGCTATAACTGCGAAGGCAGTTTGGACCCTACCTCTCCCTCCAAAAACAAAAAATAAAACAGCAACAACTGCCAATAACAATTGATTCACTGACCAGGCAGCTCGTAAACGCATTCAGCGGTGGAGCGGTTAAATAACAGTTTCTTCGAAAGCCGAAATAAGAATCTTGGGCAAACGCTATCTAAAAACATCAAATCAGCATATCCCAATGTGAAGGATCTGACCTCTAAAAGGCAATTGTGGGCAGATATTATCGTGAATCAACCTAAGGGATGCAGATATTTAAATAACAGTGACCTAATCCTTCATGTAACAGAGGAACTTCTACCGAGATCGCGGAAGAGATACTTGTACTGGCGATAATCGAAACAATGCTTAACATTGTGAAAAATTGGTTTGACGAAAAAAATAGAATAAAATAAAATAAAAAAATATTATAAAGATCTTCTGGAAATTGGCACACACTTTTTGTCAACGGGTACTGATTTTCTCTTGGTGCCCTAAGGCTCCCCTGACTTTCGCTTTTATTGCTGATGCAAGGCTTGTAATATTTTATTATCGCTCCCAATTCGTTGGACAGTTGCTGTACATACATACATACATGCATGCATGCTTAGAAGCTTATGTGTGCATATGTATTTTGGAGGTTGGCCGTAGAGGCTGGTTGGTGGTAGCGACCACAATGCCAGACGCTTTTTGCTTCAAGCTCAGCCCTGCCCAACGCTAGGCCATTGTGTGCCAGCTGCAATGCTTTAATGTGTATTACAGCACACACACATGCAAGCATTTAGCTTAGTTTGCCCGCAGTTACCCACCCGTCACACATAAGCACGTATTCACACTTGTAGTGGTATTGATTGTACAAAATAAATAATTAGATTTCTATCAATCGAACGTGTGAGGCATCAACACCTGCTGTGCGCGGCACTGGAGGCTGCAGCATATTTATTCTCTATGATTTTCCTCCTTTTTGCGGGCTCATTGCTTGGCTAGCTCGCATGCACTTGAGGCAGCAGGAAGAACGCATACGCGTAATTACACAATACCTGCTTTGTTTGTATTTGTGTTTAATTATTTTTAATTTTTTCCCCTCATTCTATGCTACTCACCTTTGTGCGGCCAATGAGCCTTATTTGGTGCAGCTGATCAGCGACGATGGTAGTACTTTAATCCAGTCCTCTTGCAACGTAAAAGCTCTGAAATAGAAGAAAAACAGAGCTGTGTGAAAGAGGTGTCATGAGAGAATTGTATAAATTCACATTGCGTGTAGTTAATTTTTTATAACTGAAAAAATTTCAAATTGAAGAAAAAATTGTATAAAAATAATTTAAAAGCAAATTAAAACCTAAGTAGCGACAGAGAAATGTTTGAAAGAATTCCGACAGGGGAAAAGGCTATAATAATAGTAAAAATCACAGACCTATTATATTAACAACAACTAAAAATAGAAAATTATTAATTGCCTACTGTGGCGCCACTTGCGGCTTTCATAATAAGCGCCTGCCATGCGACAAAGCGACGTTTTAATTTGTTTGCATGTTTTAACATTTTTTAAATTTTTATTATTTTCATTTATGTTGTGCGTACATTTGTACATGTTGTACATTTTTCATTTATGGTCTCTTGTATCTATGCAGGGCATTTTCTGCTTCCACCTTTTCTACTCCTTCCATGCCTTTAAGTGCCCATTAAAGTCATAAAAGCAAAATATGCTCTGTTGCATTTTAAAATTTTACAACTTGTTTGCTGCCAACACTCAAATCAAATTGCAATCAATGTGCGTGTTGCATAAACACACCGGCCAGGCATGTGTGGCAAGTCATAATCGTTGCTACGTGCGGCACTTTGAATGTGTGACAGCTATATATATACTTATATACAATACGTTTAGATACTCTTCTTTTTGCGTTTTTTGTGTTTGGTTTTTTGTTTGAACATAAATGTGGGCGGGTACGGAAGTAAAAAAGTGTTCATGAAGAACTCAACTTTGATGGCATAATTAGATTTTCTTTAGAAAACTGCTTAAGTTTTCCACTCATTGTTTTTCTTATTGCTTTTAATTCTTGTGTTTTGAAGAAATCGATTTTTTGTTTTAAACGATAGTTTGGGGTTTTAAAAATAATATCCAGTGGTGAGAGATGCTTGAAATTTTCAACTCTGTAATTTTTCTTTAATCATTTTTTTATTTATTTAAAAAGCAAATTAATAAAAAATATTAATAAAATTAGAAAGGTAATAAATATTTTTAAGAGAACATTAAAGTTAAAAAAATATATAAAATAAAAATAAAAAATAAAACAAATTTAAATATTAATAATATCTAAACGGTAATAAATTATTTTTTGCAAAATATTTTAGCAAAGATTATTAAAAAAATATGAGTAAAATCAAAAAGTAGGAAATTCTTTTTGAGAGAATATTGAAGTAAAAAAATAATTTTTTTTTTTTTTTTTTTTTTTTTTTTTTGGCGGTGAGGTAGGGTTCAAAATGCCTTCGCACTTACAGTAACCGTCGTCTACTGCGTCGAATGGTGTAGCCACTAAAACAATCCCTCCCCATTCCTTCCCGGATGTTTCCTCTGCCCCGGGACAACGGTAGTATTTCATCGTAGGCAGAGGAGATCCAAGTAGGCGTTCTGTTCAGAAAGAAGCCTTTTCTACTCCCCCTGCGTCCAGGGTCGCCAATTTTGGAGCCAGCATCACGCTATCGGCTCATCTTCTACTCAGGTGGGATGGATGTATGTATATTGATCATCTCTATCCATGTCAAATTTCTTGGCACGTAGGATGCGCTCCACGTATGTGTCAATAAATTGCCAGCTTTCTGCACTTTCGACCATTTTTTGGATGATGTTGTCTGCTTTTAAGGGGCCTAGCCTATCTTCTATTTCTTTGCGCTCTGATGTCCACCTCTCACATTTGAAAAATGTGTGATCAGCATCGTCAATGGGTGCATCTCCGTAGATGCATTCAGCAGTTTCTGCTTTCCCTATTTTGTTGAGGTATTTATAAAAGTACCCATGTCCGGATAGCATCTGGGTGATGTAATAGTTTACCTCACCGAATTTCCTGCCATACCATTTATCTATGTTTGGTATCAGTCTCTTTGTCCATTTTCCTTTCGCCTCTGACGCCCAGCGCTCTTGCCATATTTGGAGTGTGCGTGCTCGAGCTTGTTGCCTTCTGGTATTTGTGCGGTCGCATGTGTGGTCGTCTGTGTCATTTGTCTCGCTCTTTTTGAGGTCCCATAGTTCTTTTCGTTCCCTCGCTAGGAGATCTATGGGTATCGTACCGCTAATGATAAGTACTGCTGCTTCCGATACCGTGCGGTAAGCTGAGGCAACACGAAGGGCAGCAGTTCTTTGGGCCTTGGCAAGAATCTTCCGACGACATTCTGATTTGAGTGTGTCCGCCCATACTTCACAGCCGTATAGCAAGATGGATATCGTTGTGTCCATGAGCAGCTTCCGCCTGCTTGCGATGGGGCCTCCGATATTAGCCATTAATCGTGATAAGTTTGTGATTATTTTGGCAGATTTTTCAGCAGCGTGTTGGATTTGTGCCCAGTAAGTCAGCTTGTTGTCAAGTCTGATGCCCAGGTATTTCACCACTTTTGAAGTCCTTATATTCTCCGTGTAGACCGGCATTATTACTTCTAGAGGTATGCGCGCCCTCGTAAGTAGAATTAGTTCCGTCTTTTCCGGAGCCAAGCTAAGGTCGTGCGAGTCGAGCCATGTCTTGATTCTTATCATCGTCTGTGAGAGTTTCCGTCTTGCCGCGTCTAAATCGCGTGCGGTAATTACTGCTGCAACATCATCCGCATATCCTACTAGATAACACTCGTCGGGCATATCGATGTTGAAGATGCCGTCGTAGCTGACGTTCCAGAGATCAGGGCCTAAGATTGAACCTTGGGCCGCACCTGAAGTTAGCACTTTTGTCCGTTGTCCTCTACTTGTGTCGTAAATGAGTACACGATCTTTGAGGTAGCTACGGATCATCTTCATCAGGTATTGAGGTATTTTGTAACGCTTCTCAAGTGCGTCAATCATATCCTCCCATCTTGCGCTGTTGAAGGCGTTTCTTACGTCAATCGTGGCTAAGAGCACGATCGGTCGGGAGAAGTGATTTCTGCTCCGTGCTTTTTCTACACTCTTCACTACATCCTCGATTGCTCCGGTTGTCGACCTGCGTTGCCTAAAACCGTGTTGCCTGTCTGAGAGGCCACCCGATTTGCTTATCGCTGCTGCTATTCGTGGCTTCAGCAGTCTTTCTAACAGTTTCCCTGTCGTGTCGAGCATGCACAAGGGGCGGTACGCTGATGGGGCTTCCGTGTCTCCTTTACCTTTGCTTATGAGAACTAGCTTTTGCCTCTTCCAGATTTTTGGGAAGATTCCTTCACATAAGCAGACATTATACATGTTTAGCAGTACTTGCGGGCGTTCGTTTGCGATGACTTTCAGCACCTCCGATGGGATTCCGTCAGGACCTGGCGCTTTGTTATTTTTGAGGGTTGCTGCTGCTGCCTTCAGTTCCTCTACCGTGAAAGGCGGTGGCAAGTCGTTTTCTTCTATGTATTCCCTATCTGCTCTGAGGTCGTGCGTAGGGAAGAGTGTATTCACTATGTTTTCCATAGTGGCTTCGCTAAGTTCAGGAGGGCGCTGCCTTGCCCCTAGCTTATTTAGCACGATTTTATATCCTAGTCCCCAGGGGTTTTGGTTTATATCGCGTCTTAGCTCCTCCCATTTTTCTTTCTTGCTCTTTTGGATGACCGTCTTTAAGATGCGTTTTGCATCTTTGTATTCGGCGCGCTCTTCTATGGCGAGACCTGTTCTGCGTGCTCTTGTGTACTTCCTCCTTTTTTTGATGCATATTTGCCTCAGACCGCAGATTTCATCTGTCCACCAGTACACGGACTTCTTCGGGTGTGCGCCTTTTATCCTGGGCATTGCTGCTGAGCACGCTTGCGTTATCCTTCTCAGGGTTATCTGTATTTTTAGTCTGGCGCTATTTGGCTCTTCATGGTTTGACTCGTTTTCGTCAATTTTGGCGATGAGCTTTGGTCTATCGAGCTTTCTTGCGTTCCACTTTCGTGAGCTTTTGTTGTATTTCGTTGCGCTTGTATTTGTCTCTCCAACACAGTAGGTGATGTACTGGTGGTCACTGCCATTGTAGTCCTCAAGAACTGTCCATTCACGTATATTACTAGCGTAACTCTCAGACACTAGAGTTATGTCCGGTATTGTGCCTTCACAGCCAGGTCTTCGAAAGGTTGCTTTGTTGCCCACGTTTGCAACGACGAGCCCTAGTCTTGCGGCCATGTCTAATATTCGTTGGCCTCTCGAATTTGTTGTTCGACTACCCCATTCCATGGCCTTGGAGTTAAAGTCTCCGGCGATGATGAGATTTCCGTTTATTTGGCGAGCTAAATCTTCAATATTTTCCAATTTAGCTTGGAAACCCGCGATGGTATCATTTGGCGTAAGGTAGCAGCTTATGATTGTGAGGCGATGGCTCGCTATCCAGACGTATCCATTTCCTGCTCCGCTATTCGTCACATGGAGCTTGGAGATTTCCTTGCACCATATTGCTGCTGTAGAAGAGAGGTCTTCTATAAACCAGCCAGCACTTGGAGAGGCGTACTGTTCGCTTAGTACTGCTATGTCTACTTCATGTTCCAGCATGATTTGTGGTAGGAGTAAATCTGCGGTAGTGCATCTGTGCATGTTGCCTTGAAGAATTTTTATCATTTCGGCATATTTTCACTGTATGCTAGGCATCTAGCTGACCCTAGAATGTGGTCAGTGTAGGCAAGACCTTTATCGCGGCATATACAGCAGTCTGGTGGGTTGCTGCATTCCTTGATTTTGTGCCCTGGCTTCCCGCATCGTATACACAGGCCTTTACCTTTTCTATCAGGCCCCTTACACTCCCATTGTAGGTGTCCGGTTTCAAAGCATCGGTAGCATTTCTTTTTGTCAATGCAGAGCCTCATTTTGCAATTGGTCCATCCGATCTTTATTCGTTCCTTCTGGAGAATTTTGCCCGCGTTTTCAGAGGTTAACGTCACGTACGCTCTTAGCTGTTCTCGGCTGTTTGGTGCTGATAGCTTAACCATGGTTTCCACATTGGTTTCGTCTAGTATTCGGTTTACTGCTGTTACAACTTCGTCTGCTGTAGTCAACGAGTCTAGATCTCGTATTTCTATTGTTGATTTATTCTTCAACTCGTTCACGGAGGCTATGTCTCTCATCTTGCTCCTCAAAGTTTCATGGAATTCTGGGCCGGCTTTTGCGCCTTTGTCAAGTTCAAGGAGAAGCGCGCCCGTTTTCGTTTTCCTTATTGCTCGAACTTCCACCCGGTTTTCATCTGACTTAACATACTGCCGAAGGTTTTGCAAAACTTCAGCGTAGCTTCGTCCTTCTACTGGTTTGAAGAGTACCGCTTCTGACCGTCTTTTAATTTTCCTTTCGCCTTTTCTTGGCTGGGGTCTCTGCTTGGTTTTTGTTTCTACGTCTTGTTTCTTCGTCTTCTTTCTTGTCACGGTTTGCCACTCCGTCTTACCAGTCTCGCGTACCTTTTTCTTCGCCCCTTGCTCTACCGGGCTGGATGCCCTCCGCTTTGATGATGCAGCAGTCGGGGTCATCAGGTCGCTTGTCGCAGTTTGTGCTTCTGGTGGTTTCGCCGCCCTTGATTTCTCGGCCTCTTCTTCCGCTTTTGTCCAATTTCGTCGTAGACTTTCGATAATGTCGAAGAGCTCGTCTAACTCGGATACTCCGGACTTTACATCGCTGCTTATATTTTTCTGTTTCTGCATTGCCAGCTTCATTTTCTTAAGAGTGAGGCGGCATTTCGCGAGAGCTTCTTCTTCACCTATCCTCATCTTCACTATAAACTCCTGTTTCGGTGAGTTTTTTCCGGGATGTAGGCCTTGTTCACCTGTGGGAGTGTCAAGCGCTTGTCGTTCACTTGCTTCAGGTAAGGACGGTGTCAGAAAGACGTCAGCCCTCTCGTTGGGTCTGCTTTTTTCCCCAAAAGTCCGTGGGGGCGAATGTTGGATCTTGCTTTTCCTTCGGAAAGCTTCCAAGCCTTCGTTTCCAGGTGATCCTCTTTGCTGTATTGACATCATTTGCTTAATTGTCTGTTGAGTTTTTGTATTCATCGTATTTGGGTCCCCGCTTCAAGCCGCTATCTCCGCTCGATGTACAGTTGCCGTGTTATCCCCGCGGTTATCTATGCTATGCAGGGAGGCCGCGCAAGGGTTGACGCAAAGCCTTATGAGCTGTTGCGTTCAGAGCCAGGATGGCATGAGTCAGGAATTTCTCATCTGAGCCTGTACCGCCAACTTAATGGCGACGTAGCTTTGAACGTACTTGAAGACCCGCCACGGGTTTAACAGGACGGAGGCGGTCTACAACATTAACCTGAGAGCCGTTTCTACAGGATTTCACTCCTGTGTACTAAGGTAACAGACTGTTGTATCCGTCAGCCCGAAGTGTTCTAATCCAATTCGTTTGTCAAAATCTATATCCGTTTCGTTGCCATTTCCGCTTGTTACATCACACTCCGTGTGTGATGGTGTGAATACAGCCGCTCCAACTAGGAGAACAGACGCTGACCAGAAAGCCGCTCACTGTGAGTCAGACGCTTCTGGGTTTTTGTATGTTCACCATGCCCACGCATGATGAAGGGAACACATAGTTATTGAAGGGCGGTGTCTATTCGCCTTTGTCGCTGAGACTTCATTGGACTAGCTAGCTTTTGTACCGCGCCCTCTGTTTCAGCCGCTCCCTGTCGGGGGTTGCTTATTCGTTAAAAACTTATTCGCAACTACCCTGCTACTGCAGGCCTTCCGGCGATCCGCAACCTGCCGACCCCCCGGTAGCTTAGAGCTCAGCTTAGCCGTCCGATCCCTAAGGAACGTAGACCTCCGGGAGCCGTCCGATCCCTAAGGAACGTAGACCTCCGG
>JAYXIM010032589.1:0-15720 GCA_037575425.1 Anastrepha fraterculus
GTCTGGCACCACCTTAATTTATAGCATTATTGGTATTATTTCTTCGAATTCATCTATGCACAGTTAGCTTTAAACAGTTATTAGAAAATGAGACGCTCAATAAATTCATTACTTGTACAGCTTCGAAGTGATCAAGTCTTTGTCTTTTGCTTAAACATTTTGGTGCCTCCTGTGAGGACAAATAATTAAATTGTGAAATAGAATCGATTAATTAAATTATTGTTGAGCTAATGGCAGAATTAAATTTGCGCGCTTCGGCAATAAAGGCCATTAAACGCATACACGATCGGGTGAGTGGATTCCAGCAGGGTGCATTTGATGAATTTCATCTTGAGCAAGAGTTGAAATCATTGTCAGCACATTATGCACGTTTCGTGACCAACCATGACCTGTTGGTGGGCAATGCAGCAAACGCCGAGCTGGAGGCCCACGAGAAGTTATGGGAAGAGGTTGAAGGTATTTACAACAGTGCATGTACCCACTTGAACCGTGCAATCAAGGGTGCAAAATCGAGTCAGTCTGCTGTGATGCCTGTGCGAGAATGTGAGGTTAAGTTAGAACCGCTTGCAATTCCAACGTTCGATGGAACTATGCAGAATTGGCTGGCGTTTAAGGACGTTTTTGAATTGCTTGTCCACAATACAGACTATCCTGAGGCCTACAAGTTGGGCAAGTTGCGGCAGGCAGTAAGCGCAAGTGCTGTACCGCTCGTCGGGAGTGTATATTCTGGGGGATACGCTGATTTATGGAAGGCGCTTAAAGAACGTTTTGACAATAGAAGGCAGCTGGCTGAGACTCATGTGTCACGCTTACTCAATATCAAGCCGACAACTGAGGACACACCAACTGCGTTACTGTTCATCGTCGACACGGTACATGAATCACTACGAGCTTTACATGTCATGGGTCTACCAGTGGCCGAATGGGATGCTGTGGTCGTACCGATAATAGTTTCGAAACTTCCGATAACTACACAGCGCGAATGGAACATGAGCTGTTCACCCACCGAAATTCCGAGCCTCGATGAGCTGCTTACGTTTTTGGGTCAGCGGGCTCATAGCCTCAGCACAACAGTTGTCACATGGACCAATGGGGTTGAATTTACGTCCAAGAGTCATCAACGCGCTGGTGGTCCGTCAAGAGCTGTTAGATCACACGTCGTATCTGCAGAGGAGGGTAAATGCACATACTGCCAAGGTGCACATCGTATTATGAAATGCGCACGCTTTCTTGGGATGAAATACGAAGACAGAATTACCGCTGCAAAGACTGCAAAGCTTTGTTTTAACTGCCTAAAGCAAAGTCATTCAGCAAGACAATGTCCGTCGGGGAACTGCCGTCACTGTGGTCGTAAGCACAACTCATTACTTTGCCGTGAATCGTTATCTCAGAATCCATCAGAGTCAGTGTCAACGTGTCCGGAAGGAGCCGTCACTGCTATTGCATCCAGAAATTCGAATCTCTGACTAGAGCCTGCTGTGGTAGGTTGCCTTGCCAACGCGAGTTCAACAGTGCTATTGGCAACTGCGCGTGTATACGCATGCGGCAACTCTACCAATGGACGTCTGGCGCGGGTGCTCTGTGATCCCGGATCACAGGTCAGTTTTATAACAGATAAATTAACTAACTCTTTGTCTCTTCATAGGAGCAAATGCGAAGTTTCAGTGGAAGGAATCGGAGCTTACTCCTACGCACGTACACGTGGGCGTGTCACACTCACGTTGAAATCGCTCTATTCCAGTTTCAGTTTGGAAATCGTTGCACTTGTCATGCAGTCAATTACTAAGGTCATCCCAACAGTGCATATTGACATGACACGGTGGCAGCATTTGAATGGTCTAGAATTGGCCGATACGCAGTTCGGCATTCCTAGCAATATCGACATTCTTATTGGTGCGGATGTATGGGGAAAAGCAGTCGAAGGGGACATAAGACTCGGTGGCCTCAATGAGCCACACGCCCAGCGAACCCGCTTCGGCTGGGTTGTCTTCGGTCCAGTGCCAGCAGCGCAGCCAGCAACGCCGCCAACTCTTTCCTTCAGCACCCAGCAAGGCGAAGGGGACGCACGTTTGGAGGAGCTCGTAAGAAGCTTTTGGAAGTTAGAGGAAGTGCCTTCACAAGATTGTAACGGCGAAGATGAATGTGAGAAAATCTTTTTGACCACACATTCCCGCACAAGGGAAGGGCGCTACATGGTTCATATACCATTTCATCCTGACGCACCGGCTTTGGGCAACTCATACGCCCATGCTTTACGACAATTTCACCTTCTTGAACGACGACTAGCAGCGAATTGTGAGCTCAAGGGAAAATACATTGCCTTCATGCGCGAATACGCGGACCTCGGCCATATGGAACCCGTTAGTCACATTGGAGATGGGGGGGTCAACTACTACATCCCTCACCACGCGGTTCTGGAAAAGTTCCGCGTTGTGTTCAATGCTTCAGCGCGGACCACGAGCGGCCTCTCACTGAACGACGTCCAGTTGGTGGGAGCCACGATTCAAGAACCACTTGTGAATATCATCTTTCGTTTTCGGTGTTTTCGCGTAGCATTAACAGCAGACATCGAGAAAATGTTCCGTCAAATTCTGATAACTCCCGAACATAGTGATTTCCAACGCATTTTTTGGAGAGAATCACCAGACACTGACCTAGCAGTATACCGTTTAACTAGAGTGACGTATGGGATGGCTTGTAGCCCGTACAACGCAGTTCGCGCACTCAATCAATGCAGTTATGATAACTACAACGTAGTCGCAGATGGCCATCAGTCGATTGTTGCACGCGATGCGATTCTGTCATCATTTTATGTGGATGATTTTCTCATCAGTTGTGACACTGAGGATAAAGCCTTTGAACTCGCTGTCAATGTGAGTGCGATTTTGTCGGCCGGACAGTTCCGTTTACGAAAATGGAATTCTAATAGTGGTGAGGTTGTAAAGCGTTTAATTAGTAACAATTCCTCAATCGTAGAGTTAGCAAGTGAACCATCGACGGCAACTGTGCTTGGTTTAAGTTGGGACCCAACAACAGATGAGATCTTTTTCAAAGCGAATCTGAACCAGAACATCGGATGCCTCACAAAACGTCGGGTTTTAAGTGAGGTCGCCAAACTATTTGATCCTACTGGCATGCTTGCTCCAATTGTTATTGCCGGGAAGATATTTATTCAGAAGTTGTGGTCTGCTGGCTTAGAATGGGATGCACCACTCCCAGATGCACTTCAAAATACGTGGGTCTTATTTTACAGAGAACTTGACGTGATAAACCGTATCCGTGTACCACGATGGTTAGGTTTGGCTGAGGGTAAGACTACTATGCTACTTGGGTTTTGTGATGCAAGTCCACTTGCCTATGCGGCTGTCCTCTATACTAGGACAACAGACGGTGAAGGTCGGTCAACTGTATCATTGCTAACAGCTCGCACCAAAGTGGCGCCACTCAAGGGTGCAACGATTCCTCGCCTCGAACTTTGTGCGGCACATTTACTCGCATCCACACTTGACAGTGTGCGGACTGCTTTACGTCTAACGGACACTTCTTATCATTTATGGTCCGACTCGCGAATCGTGTTATGTTGGTTACGTAAACCTCCAACTACTCTCAAGCCGTACATTTCCAATCGTGTTCGTCACATTCAAGAGCTGACATCACCAGATCGTTGGCATTATGTACTGTCTGCACAAAATCCGGCAGACTGTGCCAGTAGAGGTATCCGAGCATCAGAATTGGTTGCACATCAGTTGTGGTGGCAAGGTCCAAAATGGCTTATGGACAAACAGCTACCAATTTCCTTTGGGATCGAATTAAAAGATGACGAGCTTGACATTGTACGTGGTGAACAGAGAGTGTCATCATTTGTAGCAACGACGGCCCACGCGAGCATTCTTACAACTCGACGTCTAGACGGCCAAATAATTCCATTAAGCGAACGCTTTAGTTCATTGCAAAAGCTTCTTCGTACCGTGGCAATCGTACTTCGGTGGCTACCAGTTCGCCGACATTTGCGAAGACTGATCGTCAATCCTACAGAAATGGACGATGCTCTTAACGTGCTAATCCGAAACGAGCAATATACCTTTGCGACTGATATGTCTCTGATTCGTAAGGGATCGGAAATATCCAGCTCCAGCAAACTAAGGTCATTGAACCCTTACATAGATTGTAACGACATATTGCGAGTCAGAGGTCGTATTGGTCACGCTGACCTTCCAGAAGATCGACGTTTTCCGATAATTTTACCGAAGCATGGGAGTTTGGTACACTTACTCATCCGACACGCACATGAAACCACGCTTCATGGTGGGGCGCAAATCACTCTTCAAACTCTTCGCGCACGGTACTGGATATTGAACGGAAGGCAAGCAGTCCGAAGCTTTGTGCAGACTTGTGTTATTTGCCGACGACACCGAGGCGTAACGTTATCTCAGCAGATGGCATCCTTACCCAGGCATCGCATTACTGCAGCACGGCCATTTATATCTTCAGGCGTCGACTATTGCGGGCCTTTTACAGTGCGCGTCGGCACAAAAAGGTCGCGTACAACGATCAAAACATATCTAGCTGTTTTCGTTTGCATGGCAACCAAGGCCGTGCACATTGAAGTTGTTGATGATCTTTCATCACCTGCATTCTTAGATGCATTTACGCGATTTACAAGTAGACGAGGTCCATGTCGAGATCTCTATAGTGACAACGGTACTACGTTCACAGGTGCTAACCGTTTGCTTAAAGAAGACTTGGCTGCTTGGCAGAACGACAACAACCAACAAAGGTTGGCGAATCTCGGTACTCATTGGCACTTTATCGCTCCCAGCGCTCCTCATCAAGGTGGTCTCTGGGAGGCCGCGCTAAAATCTGCCAAATATCATTTGGTGCGCCTCGTTGGAGCGCAGTCATTATGGTATAGCCAACTTCAGACTTTGGCGACACGCATTGAAGCATGCCTAAATTCTCGTCCGCTAACACCTATATACGATGATCCCAATGACAAGTTAGCGTTGACCCCTGCCGACTTTCTGGTTGGCGCTCCACTGGTTGCAGTCCCTGAAGCTGACATCAGAACAATTCCGTCCAACCGTATTAAGCACTGGCTCTGGCTGCGTCAGATACATCAACAATTTTGGCAACGATGGAGCGAGGAATATTTATCTACTCTTCAAACTCGAAACAAGTGGCAGACGAAATCAAGGGACGTAAAGATCGGAGACATAGTCATCGTAAGACATGAGAACTTACCACCAACATATTGGCGCTTAGGGCGCGTAACTGCGGTTCATCCGGGCAGCAATGGTCTAATACGTAATGTCACGCTTCAGACGGCGAACGGTATGATGACACGTGCGGTACAGAAATTGTGCCGGCTTCTGGACGCAGAGCATTTTGAGGCCAACGCCTCAACCGGGCAGGATGTTCAGAATTTGTCTAATCTGGCACCACCTTAAGATGTTCAGAATTCGTCCAGTCTGGCACCACCTTAATTTATAGCATTATTGGTATTATTTCTTCGAATTCATCTATGCACAGTTAGCTTTAAACAGTTATTAGAAAATGAGACGCTCAATAAATTCATTACTTGTACAGCTTCGAAGTGATCAAGTCTTTGTCTTTTGCTTAAACAGTAGTTATTAATGACAGCTTCATAGAATAACATATTTGTGAGTGAGAATTTGTGCTTGCAAATAGAAGGAAGCTGCTGTCAGGCAATCTAAATGGCGTAGAATAATAAATCAAATTTGCTTGACTTTCTAATCAGTAGAAAATTCGACAATTGAAAATTGAAAAACAAAATACAATTTGAAAAAGTTCTTAGTAGGAAAATAAATATTTTAGTTTTGAAATTAAAAATGTGATATGTATTTGGATTACAGAGCGTTGAGTAGGGTCCCGATTTTTATGCACTAAAAAGTCAAAAATGTGCACCAAAACCAAGTAAAACTCGTATACAAGAAAAGGTTTTCAGCTTTGTTTTGCTTTGAATTTATTTATTTCACATAAACATTTTTTTTTGGTTTTCTTTCAGCTTTCAGATCACAGCTTATCATAACAATAGTGAAAACACAGCAAAATACTAATGATAATGGCTTTATTCTTTTTCAAAATGTTCTCCTTCTCCTTTAAAGTTAACAAAAACTTGAACTTCGCTTTAACCAATCTCAAAGCACTTTTGCCACTCAAAAGTGGATACCTCAAAAACAAGTCCCTTAAAGGCTTCAAAAGCATGAAAAACGGTGACCTCGCATTTTACTTTTGATGTGCGGGAACAAAAATAAATCAATATGCACCAAATCAGGGTTGTAAGGCGGCCGTCATATTAATTCGAACTTATGAGTGCTCAAAAACTCGCTTGAATGAGCCGATATGTGAGAGCTCGCGTTGACTTAGTGAAGGATGATTCATCTTCGGCGCTTGGTTTTCTTTAACTATCCGAAAAACTTTGGCAAGCAAATGGTTGGTACTTTTCATAATCGAAAGTGTTCCGTTTCTTCAGTGGTACAGTCGCGACTTGACAATGACTTGTTGGATTTAGCGGTTACATGGGTTTCGTCGGGTAAAAAATTGGCCTATTTTCAATATTCTTTTTACTATGTAAAAAATTATTTATTTAATTAAAATTTTTTTCTGTGTTATAGATACATATTCAAAGAATATTTTCTGAAATTTTCAAAAAAGAAATTAAAACTCCTTCATTGTGACGTCATTTCCCGTAACCCATCGAAAAAAAGGTGCATCCGCGTTGTCCGCATAACTCCTGACAGGATCATCGAAAATGAAAAAAAAACAAAAATAAGTGTTTTAGTTAAGACCATAAACTCGTGCTTGAACGAAGGAAAGAAAAAAAAGTAAAAATTGGAATTTAGGCCGACAGTTTTCCAAAAAAATGAAAATTTCGGTAAAATTTGCTTGACATTTTGTTTTTTTTTAAATACATAGTTGTAATTGAAAACAAAAATTCTTCGTTAAAGCACGAGTAAATTGTATCTCGAACACCTGTGTAAAATTTCATCGGTTCAGTAATTTTCGAGAACATTTGACAACCGACTTTGAAAGCACGGTTCCGAGAAAAACGCGTTTAAAGTTTTGAGTAACAATAAAATTGGCTTGGAGCGCGCACTTTCCAAAGGCGGTAACTCCAAAACCATTATTCGGATCGACTTGAAAATTTAGGATAGTATTCTTGAGATGCTGTAGAAATTAATAAGCCAAAAAACAAAATCGATTTTTTTTAACCCACGGAACCCATGTAACCCCTTAAACTCTTTTTGGAATCACATCTGCAGGCGATTGCTGTATATGTACATCCAAGATTTGTCACCTGTTATGATGTGCCAGACGTTTTTCGAACCAACGTGACTAAATTTGTTCAACATTTCATTCATTAGTAATTGTCAAATTGTGGTATCCAACGAGCGCAAATCTTCTTCACGATCAAAAGATCATGCATTACTCAATATACGAGGTGTGTTCAAAAAGTATAGCGAATTTTTTTTTTTTTTCCAAAAATTATTTATTTATTCATTAATATCTATTTTGTTCCCTTCAAAGTAATCCCCATGAGGTTTTATGCACTTGTGCCAACGTTTTTTCCAAATCTTCGAAGCACTGCAAAAAATCATTTCTTGAAGTGAAAACTTCTTTAGAATCGTTGGGAGTGATTTGAGACTCGATGAAACGAAAAAGCGACACTCTTGGCTACGAAGCGTTATATGTTGATATACGTATATGTGTGTGGCTGCGTACTGCTGAGCCACGCTAGTATAGTGAGTATTGTAGTCATACGCCTGTATGTTTGTATGTATGCTAGTACGTATGTGTGCGCGCCTGCGTATTACGGAGCGACGGTGAGCGAGAAGGCATTATGTATACCTATACTACACTACCTAGTACTTGCTTAGACCAAGCGTCCTACGAATGTTTGTGTGTATGTTAGTACGTCTGTGTAATATACGCGTTACGGCGCTCAAAATAGCAATCGCGTGTGCTGTATTGCGTCCGTATTTTTATATTCGTAAATATTTTCATTTTTAAATATTTACCGCAATTGCAGGCGGTGTTGCAATATACCACAATCAAAATGACGGTGCTCGTATTGTAACTCCACAGATAGATCTGAATGCACAGCAACTAGAATCACTGTCTGTTCAGCTCTCTAAAGTGGGAGAAATATGTGCATGCGAAACCAGATTGAGCAATGAAAAAACAGTTTTAATTGTGGCAATTTATATTTCACCGAATCAATCAATAAATAGCATCACGGAATTCATTCGCGAAAATTTTATAAAGTATACACCAGAAGTGTAGCGGATTCTTAGAAAAGATTACGATAAAGTTCCAATGATTTTAAGTGGCGATTTTAACGTAAATTTTGCATTGGACACAGCGGTTCCTTTAATTGACTTTCTCAATACAACATTCAATTTAAAAATGTGTAACAATCGCACTGAATAATAATAAAATGAAGAAAATAAAATATGAACTGTATAGCAATATTATAATTAACCTATAATTACCCCGCTCCTAATGCTGCTTTCGTCTCATTCTCTCTCAGTTTGTTTTACGGAAGGTTTAACTTCTATCGCGTCTAACCGTTAGACTGGTATTTTTTTATTTTTATCTTGTTCAGCTCCTCCTTCGATGCCGTCTTTATCTCGTCAATCGAGCGTAGCGTCGTCCTTTCACGGACCAAAAAAAGGGAACAACAAAAGTCATAGGGGGCCAGATCTGGGGAATACGGTGGATGTGGCATCATTAGTGTGTTGTTTTTGTCCAAAAAGTCACGCACAAGCAACGTTGAATGAGGCGGTATCGTGATGCAAGACCCAATTTTTGATCTTCCACAACTCCGGGCGTTTCTGGCGGATCGCTTCGCTCAAATTGCGCATAACTTGCGGTAATGTTCCTTATTGACTGTTTTACCCTGTGGCAAGAACTCATGATGCACAACGCTTTTTTCGGTCTTGGTTCGTGCGGCAGCTTCCATTGAGAGAATTGAGCTTTGGTTTCCCCATCATAACCATAAACCCACGATTCGCCACCAGTTACGACCATCTGGATCAAATTTTGGTCGTCGCGGGCAGAGTCCAACATCTCATTAGCAAAGTTCATGCGATGCTGCTTTTGGTAGAAATTTAGCAGTTTTGGTAGGAATTTTGCGGCGACCCATTCCATGCCCAAGTAATTGAAAAAATCGAATGACATGAGCCAATCGATATATCTAGGTTCTCAGCAACTTCTCTAATGGTGATTCGATGATTGGCCAATACCATTTTCTTCACTGCATCAATTTTTTCGTCTGTTGTTGAAGTGCTGGGTGTCCGGCTTTCGGCGACACTTTTCGTCGTTCACATCTTCTCGGCCTTCTAAGAACAGAGTAGCTTCTCCATATGACACAGTCAACATTCGGAGCATTCGGAATGCATCCGCGCACTTAATTTCATTTTTCACTCTAAATTTGATACAGATTCTTTGATCCATCTTTCTGAATAGGTAAAAATCGAAGACAAGGCGAAACACGGGCAGCAAAGCAGCTGTCAACATTTGAAGATCAATTGAAGATGACCATTTGGTACGGTTCATAAGCTGGAGGAATCATCGGTCAATAGTTCAAAGTATTTTATAATATTTAATTTGGAAATAAAATAGAATCAACTCTGCAATACCATAAATGGACTCGTATGCGGCAAAGAGTTAAAAGACTTCATTACTAATATAATATTCTCTTTATAGGTATGTATGTACGCTACAACATTTACTAATTACCAATTGTAGAGAAAAATGCAGTTGAAATGTGCCAACAAGTCTACATCAGTCAGTGAGAGAATTGAAGTTACTCTTCCTTTTACATTCCGAAGCCAACACTTGACTGCTGGAATACTCACCCGGCTCGAACTCATGGAGGTATACATATACCTATGCACGTATGCATGTATAAGTGCATGTGTTCATGTGTGCTTGGTTATACTCGTGTGGTATGTATGTGTGAAAAAGTAACTGGGTCAACGCATGTCAAATAGTCATTGAGCATTTGTGCTTGCATTTGGAAAATTTACGTAGCAGCGTACATTCAATCGTCGGAATGCCCTTCAGCACATTTGCATACAAAAGTGAGATTGATGAGCCCGATATTACATCCTTTCAGTTGCATTGCGAAAAGGCAAAAAAGGTAAAAAAATGGAAAAGTGAAATAGCTCAACCACGCGACTTTCTTTTTTCCCATTTATTTGCACAAGCGATGTCTATCGGGACGCTGGCAGGCACCTGCAAAGTACTCTAACTGCATGCGTGTCATGTGCATGGAAACGTGGGCGGAAAAAGCCGCTTGCGTGCCCACAAGAAACTAAGTTTTAATTTCACTTTTTCAAATATCCTTTGCCAGTGGCTAAATGGATACACACAAAGCCGCCAATTGGCTGTGGGTGCCTTTGAAAATGTCAGTGAAAGCTTACTTTTGCAGGAAGTCGTTTTTTTGTTTCGAGACAATGTGAGGTATGCATATATTTATTTGATTTCCATTAGATGGAAAAATATTTTGACTCATGTTTATTTTCGATCAAAGAAAAGTCTTTACTTAAATTTTTAGAAAACCTTAGATTCAAATACGGTGGCTTTAATAACCACTTTTTCCATAAAAATGACCATCCCACCATGAGATTTAATTACCGCTTGGCTACCAGAAATAAATAAAGACTTTTCTAAAGATAGCAGATTTGCAAAACTTTGTTCTGATCCACACTTTTCCTGTCACGCACAGCGTGCCTGCGTTGTGTCGTTCAATACTCGAAGGGAGGGAGGGAGTTATTTCCTTGTGGTGGATACAGTTTTCGGCACTCAGCATCAGCTGTCTGTTAGTTGGATAAATTACAGTCTAGAGTATTGCTTACAAGCGCGTGGAAGCATTTTGCCGAAAAGCCCGAGAAAATCAGTAATGGATTTGAAACGTAATAGTGTGATTACATTATATTTGGCTAGGAAAGCACAACCAGAGATTGTTCGTGAGCTCGAGCACCTTAAAGTTAATAAGGGTTTTGTTTATACTGGTAGAAGATACTGGTAAAAGATACTGGTAGCATCGCGAAACGTCATGGAAATGATTATCAAAAGACTGCAACGTCACGTGAAATGGTTCAAAAAGAGAAGAAGCGACTTGAGCGAAGTCCCCGACGATTTGCCAATCAAAAGGAGAAAGAACTGAAAATATCTGACCGTAGCATCCACCACATACTGAAAAAGGATCTCAAAGTCAAGCCTTACAAGATCCAAAAGGCGCATGATCTCACACCAAAGCAACAAGTGAGACTTGAGAGTGCGAAGGAGTTGCTTCGCTTGGCCGAAAGTGGTCAATTTCCAAACTTTCTGCTTTCTGGCGAGAAAACGTTTCGAATTGAGCAATTCTTTAACTCTCAAAACCAGAGGTTTTATTCGTTTGACCATTCATACGAGAATTTAAGTCATCGATTAGCCACGAGGAGGCAGCACCCGCCACAGGTAATAGTTTGGGCCGCTGCAACCGCAAATAGGCGCTCTCCAATTTTTTCATCGAGCCTGGCCTCAAGGTAAATGCGAAATATTATCGGGAAAGTATTCTGGAGGTTGCTTTGAAGCCGTGGGCAAACCAACATTTCGGTGGCGGACGTTTCAACAGGCCTCGGGACCGTCTCAAAAAGCTCGAGTGAATCAAGAATGGCTAAAACAAACAAACAAACAGCGTTCCGAAATAACATCTACACATTGGTTCTGAAATTCACCAGACGCGAATCCGATGTATTATTGACTTTGGGCCATTTTGGAGAGCAGGTCCGAAGTAAAAGACTCACCAATCTCGAAGCGCTGAAGAAAGCTATTGTCCGCGAGCGGGTCAAAAGACCTGCAAGTCAAAATACCGGCAGCTTGGGATTCGTTTCTGGACCATCTCAAGGCCATTTTTTTTTTTGTCGGTGAAGTTTCGGTTCAAAATGCCTTCGCACCATATAGTAACCGTCGCTACTACGTGTGTGGTGATTCCACTAAAAGTATCCCTCCTCTTCTCTTGGATTTTTCCTTCCAATCCGGGACTGCTTCCGCATTGCTTCGAGGTAGAGGGCCAAGACGGCGTCCTAAGAAGGACACTTACTTACTCACCCTGCGTCCAGGGACGCCTGTTTTGAGAAACCTATGCTCAATGCTCTTCAACATAGCTTTCCATTTCGCGCTTCTTTTTCCGGATAATATCTTCCACAAAATTTGCGACGGCATTCCATTTTTCTTCGTCTATCATAATTTTCTCGATAATTTCTTCAGGTGTAAATACACCAATAGCTCGTTGTAGACCTGTTCTCTCTACGTTACACCTCTCGCATTTAAAGAAGGTGTGCTCCGCATCATCATACTCAGTGTCTCCATCTATGCAGTTTGGTAGGCTCACTTTTCCCATTCGCCACAAATACTTGCTAAAGGACCCATGACCGGACAAAAACTGTGTGAGGTAATAGTTAACCTCACCGCGCTTTCTTTCTATCCACTTTTTTAGATCGGGTATGAGTCTTGCTGTCCATCTACCATGCCGTTCAGAGTTCCATCTTGCCTGCCAAAGTGTGAGCGTTTGAACTCTAATATCGGAGAAGCGTGGTACTGGGATTCCTGTCGTTTTTGCCTTCATCTCCGTTTGCGCTCTTGTGCTAGAATATCTATAGGGATGGTTCCGCTGATAACTAACACCGCTGCTTCAGATACTGTTCTGTATGACGAAGCCAATCTGAGAGCGCAGGTGCGTTGCACAGATTGTAGAGTTTTCCGCCGGCATTGCACCCTTAGCGAATCCGCCCATATTTCGTATCCGTATAAGAGCATCGAGTTCGTCGTGTCCATTAAAAGTTTTCGCTTGTTCTGCGTTGGACCTCCAAGATTTGTCATGAGCTTACTTAACATGCCGCTTACTTTGACAGCTCTTGTGGCAGCATGATTTATGTGCGCCCAGTAAGTTAGCCTTGTGTCTTATTGCACTCCTAGGTATTTGACCACTCTTTTTGTCGATAAAGTAGCATCGAGTACTAGAACATTTACTTCTAATGGGATACGTCTGTTCGTTAGAAGAATTAGCTCTGTTTTCCTTGTGCTCAGCTTTAAACCATGGTCTTCTAGCCATGTTTGGACTTGGATCATCACCTGTTTTAACTTCCTTTTGGCTTCGTCGGTGTTTCGGGCGACTGTTACAGCTGCAATGTCATCTGCGTATCCCACTAAATGCACATCCTCAGGCATCTCTATTTGAAGGATTTCATCGTAGCTTATATTCCAGAGTACAGGTCCAAGTATTGATCCTTGGGCCGCATCTGCTGTTATTTGTTTAGTCTTACACCCTTCTCGCGTTTCGTATAAGAGCACGCGATTGCCTAGATAGCTACGAATAATCTTCAATAGATTATTCGGGATCTTCAATTTTACCTTTAAGGCTTCAATTACGTCGTCCCACCTCAAGGCCAAGTTAAGACAAAAGGTGGTCATATCGAGCAAAAGTAAATTGATTCCTAATTTTGTATTATTTTCACACCGTTTTTACTTTGAATTTTTATTGGTTACACTTCTAGTGCCGGACCCTGTAAAAAAATCGACATCTGGCAAATACATATAACAGCTGATGGGTAAAAGAAGTTATTTGTCTAGTGAAGTAAAGTGTTTTCGAATTTTCTTTGGAAATATTAAGCAAAAGAAACCCAGTTTCTTATCGGCTTTCAATCAAAATTCGCGGGAATTGCGCTGAAACGTTAGGATCCGCAATTAAATTTTTATGTGAAAATATAGTTTTGATCATATGAACAATAAGCGCCTTAGTCAATGCGTTTACTATAAAAGTTATTTTAAATCATCTACATAAGATCATCGTCATCAATGAAATTTAAGTACTATGCCATTTAAGTAAAATTTACTACAATTTGATATTAAGTATAACATTTCGATTTACTTTTTAAGTACATACATATCTACAGCCGGACACATATACTTTCCTTCTTCTGGATAAATATAAGCGCGTTCACATTAAATGAAAAATATGAAATTTTTCCGCTGAGTGAATGTTGATGGACATTCACCTCGACCACAATTTGGTTCAAGGAAAAGTTTAAATAAACCGCAAAAATGTGGAATGGCAAATAAAACATGCAAATAAAAGCCAAAAAAGCGTGCAACTTCTGGTTTTAGCAACAAAAAAAAAACACAAGAAAACAAAAAGAAAAAAAATAAAAAAACAAATATAAAAAAAACAAACAAAAAAATACACAAACAACACCAAAAAGGACATTTTTTATTTGCTTGTTTTGTAGCTTTCCACTTTTTGTGACTTTTTTGCTTGTTGATATTTATTCTCTGGTTAATTTTTTTTGCTTCATTCACTTAAACGGCATTCAAAGCCTCCACACAAAAACAAGGTAACATGCGGGCATACGCATATATACACGTACTAACACTCATACACTCGCATTTGATCGTGGATGTATACAGTATTGGGAAAATACTGGGAACCCCATTTTGTTGTAAGGATATGCGGGAGAGTTTACCAAACATAAGGTGGACTCAGACATTTGCCGCTGAAAATTATGCGTCAAAAATTGGAGTTGTATAAACTGGAAGTGTAATAAGTGGTGCAGTTGCAGTCATTCACCGCTCCTTTGGGGACCGCTGAGATTCCTAGTCTTAGCCCAGTTCCCCTATCTAAGCTCTTGAAGAAGTGCCGCCTTAGAAATTTAAATGAAAGCTTTTAATGAGCTCTAGTTCTGCGACATCTTTACAGCTTCTATTCAAAATTGTATGCTGTGCTCTGAAACTGATACAATTTTTCTTTAGTATTCCAGTAAAAATCCATACATTTGTTTTAGAGCCTTCAGAGTCTCAGAAACTTCCACGTTCTTCGCACATCAAGTGAAAGCCAAAGTAAAAGTCATACCATTGGGAGTCTCAAATTGGCTCTACTGCGGCTATAGGCTCACTACTTTTCGGATTACAGCTACTATATATTCAGTTCTCTTCTAACGAAATCCAGTCTAAAAGAACTTGTGGAGTATGGACTGAGTTCTTCTTCTTCTTCTTAGCGTCACAATCCTTGGTGAACCATTGCTTCATTCACAACCTCCCGCCACCCGCCTCTATCTAAGGCTACGTTCTTGCATCGCCGTGCGTTCAGCTTTGCAAGGTAATCTTCAACGTCTTCGAGCCATCTCCTTCTGGGGCGTCCTCTCCGTCGGCCTCCAACAGGGCGTAATGCAACTGCCCTTCGAGTTGTTCTATCTTTGGGCATGAGAATGACGTATCCAATCCGTCTTATCCTCTTTGATTTTATAAATCTAATCACAAATCTGTAAACATCTGCGTGATTTGCTTCCGAAAGCAGAGTGGGAAGATTAAGACCTGTCTGAGAGATCAATCGCACAGCTGGTGGAGATATTCTCTCAGCTTCTAATAGCGCTCTTGAGAGCTCTTGTCCACTAAGAACGCTTTTTAGAAGGCAGAAAATACCTCTGTGGAGAATAGAACTACATAAACTAAGGGCTTCGATTCTAAATAAATAAATATTATTAATTGGCTCGTACACTTATGGTAGGTGTTTGGCCGAGCTTTTTCTCCTAATTGTGGCGGGCACTTTGATGTGTTCCACAAGTGGAGGTATCTACGGTTTTAACTCGACACCGAACCGTAAATGGTTTTTTATGAGGAGCTTTTTCATGGCAGAAATACACTCGGAGGGGCAAC
>JAYXIM010032593.1:0-76546 GCA_037575425.1 Anastrepha fraterculus
ATTATTTCACGCCGAAATCTATGAGGGTAAGCTATGTCCTATAGTTGTGAAACGTACCTTATAAGTCTGTCATTTACTTAACAACGTGACTTCTTTTTTCCAAGAGTTCATCTGCATTTTGCGAATGCTGCGGCCCTTCCCTCTTCTTGTGATGACAGAAAACCTCCCAAGTTTTTTCAGACTCTTCTCTCGTGCATTCTTATGCTTCAGCATTTATCCGAACATTTCTATGTCGTGGGAGCGGCGACTAATTCGTCTTTCCGCCCACGATGTAATGCTTGACTGCAGTCCCGTGGGGAGAGCAGTTTAACGAAATAACAAGCTTGTCCCGGTTTCAATGGGCCACTTGAGGGTATCAGAATCTAGGGCTTGGATTAGAGGATTTGAGGATGATGACCAACGAGTTGCGATTTACGTTTGTGTTAACTACTTCAAGCTTCTGATGTATTTCACCATATTTGTGAAATATCCGAAATATCCGCTGGTGTAGCGAAAAAGTGAGAGTCCAAATGTTTAAACCTTGGGTCGACGGGAGCAGGGCAGCTGAGAAGAAAGTGCTGAGATCATTCCACCTCGTCTTCCAGACAGCGTCTGCAGAAAGCTTGACGTAATGCCAAGCCTCACTGTATGGACACCTAACGGGCAGTGTCCGGTGAGGATACCTACCAAATTCGATAGCTGGAGATTTGTTAGCCTTTCCATAGCTGTGGTTTTGTTAGCCTCTCGAGCGCCACCGATCTACCGCGGCCAGAAGGACCACGCGACCTTGCACGTTTGCGCACTAGCCCAGCGCTCGCTGAGTTGATGCGGGGTCCATCTTTCCAGTAGAAGACTACAGGTCCTTAAGGGAACTCCAATCCTCTCATACTGCTTTGAAGCCGTCTCAAGGGTTCCCTGTCTTGGCAACTCATCAGCAGTTTCCCTCTATGCCGCTGTGATCGGAAACCCAAATGAGCCTAATATCAAAGTATTCGGATACAATCGAGAGGGAAGTCAGGCATTCCCGACTAATTCCGAATGAACAATCAAGGAGCCCAAGGCTCGTATTGCCGCTTGGCTGTAGGAGTAGATATTTACCTGCTTTACTGTAATTACAGAAGCGAGCAGCCAATGCACAGCTTCCTTAATTGCGGCTACTTCTGCTTGGAATACACTACAGTGGTCCGGAAGCTTAAATTTGAACTTGATGGAGAGCTCCTTGCAGAATACTCTCCCACCAACTCATCCGTCCAACTTCAAGCCATCCGTAGTCAATGACCTAGCATAGTCTGGTTTTACTCTTTCACACAATTCGCCAAAGAGAACCTTATATGAGATGGCGATAAGACTGATCCCCCGGCAGTTGGACACATACAAGTGTGTGGGTACTCGTTGCTCATTTGCCCGGAATATTGGAAAATGTGCGAACAAAATTGTAAGCTGCATTGATCTGGACCATCACCTCTTATTTTCAACAAGACGGCGCTACCCTTTAGTACAAAGTGGCACTGTGCTATGAAGAGTGTCTAAAGATTTTGACATTGTTGAGGGCCTTTGTTTCAGTTACTTTTTTTTAAATGCCGTTAATTGCAAAATTCAAAAATCGGGCTAGAGAGACTATAACTATAACTTTATTTTACAGGAATTTTTCTAAGTTTTTACAAATCCATCAACATTTCAAGGAGAAATTATGCTGACCGTGGAGCAGCTTTTTGTTTCATTGTAAAGGGTAGTTAAATTTTAAGGGCCTATATTGAATGTAAACCACACCTAAACATCAAGTTTTTTTCGGCATTTCATTTGACATTTTTCAATTCCCGAGTAATTCAATTTGAACCATGGAAAGGTAGACAATCGAGCGATGCGTTAAAGTTATTCAAGCTTATTATGAAAACGGGCGTTCGAATTTCGAAGAAAATCATCTTCAGTGATGAGGCACATTTTCACCTCAGTGGGTTCGTCAATAAGCAGAATTGCCGCATTTGGGCGAATGATAATCGAAGAGTGATTGCCGAAAAACCAATGCACCGACAAAGAGTGACTGTTTGGTGCGGTTTATGGGCCGTATTTTTTCCAAAATGAGGCCGGTCTGGCAGTTACTCTGAACAGTGTTCGCTATCGTGAGATGATAACGAACTTTTTATGGCCCGAATTAGAAGATATGATTGTGGACGATATGTGGTTTCAGCGGCACCCGCTTGTCACACAGATAACGAAACAATGGCTCTTTTGCGCGAAAAATTTGATGGCCGAATAATCTCACGTCGCGGCGATGTCAATTGGCCACCAAGATCATGTAATTAGACGCCGTTGGACTTCTTTTTTTGGGATTATTTGAAAGAAAAGGCTTACGTCGATAAGCCAGCAACTATTCAAGAGCTAAAGGATGAGATAATTCGGCACATTAACTGCACAGAACCTCAATTATGCCTCAGCGCCATCGAAAATGTGGACCATCGAATGGAGGTGTGCCACCGAAGCCGTGGCGCCCATTTGGCCAATATTTTGTTCCGTGCGTAATTGAGCCATACCAACGTTATCATAATAAAGAGAAATGACAATAATTTCTTAAAAAAATTATATTTTATTCAAAATCAACACCGGCCCTTGAAACTTAACCACCCTTTACTTTGGGTCACGTGATTTTTATGTTTAAATTTTTGTAAAAACAAATTAAAATACATGTTTTTATAAAGTTTGAGAACTAAGAAACTATGTATAAATTTTTTAATATTTATTTCTACTGTTATCACTACTAAAAACTGTTTTTTTAGTTTTGCAAAGAAGGCGTCTTTAAAGAAATTGAAAAACTACTTAGATATCTCACAATACTGTACACTACTAGTGCACGTACATGTACATATGTATGTATGTGTGTGTATGTGTATGTATGTATGTAAAATATGCACTATGTTTTTATGTATACTCAAATAAATGGCTGACTAGCAATTTTTCCCTTGACTAACTCCTCAACTCTTCTCCTAGGCTATTAGAGTTTTTGCCAGCCTTGCTGCTGGTGCTTGCAAGAAAGATACGAAAACTTTGCTTGTTATCAAACTAATGTAACAGATTTTTGTCTGCCGCCAGCTTGGCTTCCATTTTTTCCACTCACTCCAACAGCCTCTGGTGCGGCTGGCCGGTAGGTAGCTATTTAGTTTTTCTAGCGAAAAGTTGGCAACAACCTGCCATCAAACGACCGACTAAACAACCGCTTTCTTATCTAGCAATGACATCGACCGGCGAAGCGCTATTGGCCATGGTCGCATGGGCGTATGGGCGTACGGCGAATTGGCATGGGAAAACGGAGTGTGAGGGCACAACAATGCGATGCTTAATTAATAGAAAAATGCATTTAAAATTCTATGAAGCAAAAAAGTTGAAGTAAAAAAAAACAAAAAAAAAGAAGAGAAAAAAATTGCTGCACCCTTTTCACCAGCTGCCACAGGTGTTTTTGCGGAAGTCCACAACTTGTACGAATATGGTTCTCAGTGCGACGCGACCGTTACGTAGCGATTGGGATTCGCTTTAAAATAAATACGAAATAAATAGGAAATTTAAAATTGAAATGTTATAATAGAAAAAGCATTTAAGTACTTTCCAGTTTAATGCATTACTTACGAGAGTATTTATTGGAGATCACAAAGGCGCTGCACTGCTCGTCCTCGCCTGGTTGTCTCCAGCTGCTCGTAACGACCTTTTGTCACGACACACACGGCCAACGAGGCACTCGCGTGCCGTGCCCGCTACTGATGATGCTGCTGCTGCTGGTGCTGGTGCTGCTGTGGCTGTGGCTGCTGATGCTGATGTTGAAGCTGATGTCTGTTGTTGTCGCAAGACTGCACATTCACAAGCACCGGCTCACTGCTACGTTTGCTGCAGCCACTGCCACTGCCATTGCCAGAGCCAGAGCCAGAGCCAGAACCATTGCCATTGCCATTTGGCTTTATTGTCATTGCGCTTAAAGTGGCCAAAATCACGACTAAGCGCCAAGGCAAGAACACGAACAGCTATGCATTTCTCCAAAAAGTAAAAAGAAAATTTAAAAAATAAAAAATAAAAATACACACACACACACACATACACATACGCAAATACGAGTAAAAACAAATGCATACAAGCTTAATGCCATCGTTCTGGTGAAAAGCATGTGAAACGCTAGAAAACAAGCTTTGGAAATGCATGCAAAAAATAGGAATAAACAAATAATGCGGAAAATAAAAGCGATTTGTAGAACATGGAAGAACAACGCGCAGAAGATGCCCGTAAAAAGAATTGTGTTAATTCAGTGCTCTACGTCGGTTAAACTGACTCACATACGTATGCATGTGTACGAGTATGTGTATTTGTGAATATGGATTTGTGCATTTGTTTACTTGAACCCATAAAGCAATAATGCTCAGATTTTTTTTTTTTTTTTTTTGGACAAAACACATGTTTCGCACATGGAACTCAGTAGGTGCCTTGCGAGGATAACCTGAGCTAGTGAAAGAAGCTGCAATTGCAGTTCCAATAAGTGCTGGAGGGCTGAAGAGGGACTGAAGTGCTTGAGCTTAACCTGGCTAGCCACGAAATAATCTCGGAAAAGGCGTGGGGTTTAATAAATGCAAGTTCCCAGGCGGCTTCTGCCAATGGTGCCTTGACGCGACTGCTCCCTAATGTAGAAGGGCCCCAAGGTAATCGCAGGCGACTACTGTAAGTGGTTTTTTTCTCCCGTCTCCTCCGCTTGAGAGGCTTGAGTAATGGTTGGGGCCTCCAGAATCCATGCCCCTGCCGCTGAAGCGGGTGGATTGCCACTTGTGTGGGTTCCACCTGGAGTATTATCCTTTCTGTTGCACATTATACAGGGTTTGATTGAAAAGTAATGAGCCTGCCCGCGCAGAGCGTCTGTCAAGCGATCAACCGAATCGGGTGATGGGAGAAAATGATCGTTGGAACTTCCCCTTCCACTAGAAACCGGTTCCAGTTTGCTGACCACAGCGGTGCAGTCAACATCGCTCCGCGCGTGAAAGCTGTTTTAAAAGTGTGTTAGGATTTTGCAGTGGCGAAAATGCAGCGATCGTTGGAGCAACGTTACTCGTTCAAATTTTGCCTAAAGCTAAACAAAACGAGTACCGAAACCCTTGGGCTACTCAAGGAGGCTTACGGGGACCAATCTCTGTCCAGTGCCCAGGTAAAACGGTGGCACAAGTCGTTCAAGGAAGGCCGGGAGGACGTCGAAGTCGAACAGCGATCTGGAAGGCCTTCGTCGACGCAAACAGACGAAGATGTGAACCGGGTGCGTGAATTTTTGAACATTGACCGGCATTTTACAAAAAAGTGCTCCTTTGGCTAAAAAACCGCGTCGCCCGTGTTCGGTCCGACCTCGTCAACAATTGGACCCTTCATCACGACAATGCGCCGGCGCACACCGCCTTCCCCTGCACCTCTGCATTGGCCAAGATGGGGGTTCCGGTGCTTCCCCATCCTCCCTACAGCCCAGACCTGTCCCCTTCAGACTTCTTCTTGTTTCCGCGCCTGAAAGGAAAGCTGAAGGGGAGGCGTTTCGACTCCATCGAGGCGATCCAAAAACTGTGACAGCCGAATTGAACGCGATTCTGGCGGATGAGTTTAAAAAATGTTTCCTGCAGTGGACGGACCGCTACCAGCGGTGTATTGACGCTCAAGGGTCCTATTTTGAAGAATATTAGTTGTATAAGCCAAAAGGTTTAATAAGACTGCTTCAAAAAAATAAGGCTCATTACTTTTCAATCAAACCCTGTAGAGGAAAGTTTTTATTCGGGGCTCCTCCCTAGCCAGTTTGGTTTGCGGATTGCACCCTGATTCTCTGCCAACTTTGAGTCATTACACGAGTGTTGAACCTAACCCATCAGGGAAGGCGACTCGTGTGATGCCAGGGCTTCCCTATCCACCACCTGGGAAGGGGCCGATGGGAGTGCAGGCAGCTCCTCACTGGCTGTCAGTGGTTGCTGACTCAAAAAGTCCAAACTACAGGAAGTCACCCACAGGCACACACAGGCAAGGCGCGCTGCTTGTAGCTGGCGCGTACAGAACTGTGTGAGATGACACAATCTGTGTAATAGCTGGAAAGCTCCCTCTAGACCGCTTGGCAGATGAAAAGAATCTGCGTGTGTTACGTGCAAAAAGCATGGCGCACACCAGTAGATGAGCGATTCCTGATAATTGGCTGAAGGAAGCCACGGTGGTATCAATCACAAAGCGAGCGTGGGACCTACAAATCATAGTATACCATCTTACAACATCAAGACGCATGCCACAATTGTGAGGAGAAGCTCGGCCAAACACCTAACATAACATATAAATGGCTCGTAATTAGTAATATAATATTTATTTATTTTGAATCGAAGCCCTTAGTTTATTGAGTTTTATTCTCCACACAGGTATTTTCTGCCTTCTAAGAGAGCGGTCTTAGTGGACCAGAGCTCTCAAGACCGCTATTAGAAGATGAGAGAATATCTCCACCAGCTTTGCGATTGATCTCTCAGAGAGGTCTTAATCTTCCCACTCTGCTTTCGGAAGCAAATCACGCAGATTTTTACAATATAGACGTGTGATTAGATTTATAAAATCATAGAAGATAAGATAGTTAGGACAAATCTTTAGAATGCCCAATGAGAGAACAACTCGAAAAACAGTTGAATTACGCCCTATTGGAGGCCGACGAAGAGGACAATCCAGAAAGAGATGCTTCGAAGACGTTGAAGATGATCTTGTAAAGCTGAACGCGCGGCGATGGAAGAGTAACCTTAGATAGAGGCGCGTGGCGAGAGGTTGTGAATGAAGCAATGGTTCACCAAGGACTGTTTTGCTATGAAGAATAAGAAGATCTCAGACCATACTCCACAAGTTTTTTTAGACTGGATTTCGTTAAAGGAAAACTAAATATATAGTAGCTATGATCCGAAAAGTAGAGAGCCTATAGTCCCAGTAGAGCCAATTTGAGCCTCCCAATGGTATCGCTTTCACTTTGGCTTTCACTTGATGTAAACACCGACTACCACTTTTTACAGTTGCTCAGGCTGCACATGGCTGTTTTCAGGAATACCTGCACCCATGTAAGCTGACAGATGGCCCTCTTTGTCTAAATTGCTCGAATACTGACGCATGCGCAGAACACGTGATTTTTTATTGCGACCGCTTCAAAGAGGAAAGAGCTATTCTCAAACAAACCTTGTGTCATCAACCATCCTCTAGCACCCTCATACGAGGTATATGTGGAATCAGCACTAAATAAGAGGTAGCCCATACCCGATTCCGTCATACTGCTTGGGAACGCAAAACAATGCGACAACAGTTACAGCAGTGAAGGTGAATGGTTTATGACGAACCGACGACAAGCACAGGATTTTGAATGAAACACTCACTACGATATCACACTGAAGACAAGACGGTAGTGGGTTAATATAACACTACTGCAAACTTTCCGATGTCTCCTTTATCAACTTAGAACTATCAAAACTATGAACACAGAGGGAGTAATTGGGACTATCGACGGTCTAAAGGAGAGGAGCCTGGACGCAGGAACCTGTTGTGTCTTCGGACATAAACGCGGCTCTACTCAGATGTTATACTTTTGTGGTCCCAGGATAGAATTTAGCCGAGGTTTTGTAGTATTAGTGGGAGCGTGTCACACATAAAATTGGTCTGACGGCACGTTTGAGATGTTTCTGATATTTCGACTTAAACCTCCTCAAAAAACAAAAAATAAAGCTTCAATCGGAGTACTCATGAGAGTTCAAAACAAATTGAAACCAAAGTGGATCGATCGTCTACAGATCAAAAATAGTCTTCCTTCTGTGCAAATAGTTCAACCCATCGGCTAGCTACATCTTTAACTATAATTATCCATTAGTGTCCCTCAATTGTCTTCGCTAGAGGCTGGAAAAAATCGACGACTACAACTTCGAACCTTTGTTTACTGCTGGTTGTCTGGAGGAAGCCCATCCGTTTAATAATTGAGGTTTTGTAACTTTCGGTTTAATATTAAGGGTTCTAACGGCGGCCGCCGTAGCCGAATGGGTTGGTGCGTAACTACCATTCGGAATTCACAAAGAGAACGTAGGTTCGAATCTCGGTGAAACACCAAAATTAAAGAAAAACATTTCTCTAATAGCGGTCGCCCCTCGGCAGACAATGGCAAACCTCCGAGTGTATTTCTGCCATGAAAAAGCTCCTCACAAAAATATCTGCCGTTCGGAGTGGGCTTGAAACTGTAGATCCCTCCATTTGTGGAACAACTTCAAGGCGCACACCACAAACAGGAGGAGGAGCTCGGCCAAACACCCAATAAGGGTGTACGCGCCAATTATATATATATATAGCGTTCACACTGGACACTGTGGGTATCACAACTTGAGCTTCTTCAGCATCATCATTTGCGTCACATTCGAGGTGTGTTCCAAAAATACGCTTATACACTTCGTCCAACGTTGTTCTGGTTTGTTGGTCCCTTCCGAATAATAAAATTTGTGCAAGTCTTTCGCAGTTACCGATTGAACCTAATCCTTTTCCCGCTAACCATATCTTCAAAGTGGGGAACAAATAGTAGTCCGAGAGATCCAAGGCAGCCAAGTCTGGAGAGTTGGAGGATGTGAAACGAGTTTGTTAATGTTGCAACCACAACTGCTGAGGCGCGAGCTGTTGCGTTGTCGTGATGGAAAAAGAAAATCACTTGGCTTTCTCGATTCAATTCAAATACAATGAAATAGACTGATTGGGACTAAACACATTCAAATTGGGACTAAACAACTTCAAATTGGGAATAAACAATTTCAACTTTAGTAATAAGAATTTTAAGTTGGAATTTAGCATTTTAAGTAGAAATTAAGCATTTTTAAATTGATGCAAATTTGAAGTTATTTATTGCAACATACTAAACATTATAAATCATCATAACAAATAACACAACAAATTAAATTGATTAATACAAATAATTATTACATATGATTAAAAAGACATATCATTCATATTTAACGCATCTGGTATAAATCTTTGGACATGGGCGACATATTTGGCACAAGTAGTTACATTTAATTTGGCGATGTTCGGTGTATTATATTTTCTAGCCGTTGCAGGCGATACTCAGTTTGAGTCATATCTACTCTATTTTCGCCAGCCAAAATTTGTGGCAGTTCAATTGCCAGCTCACGTTATACACCAGCTTTCAGGCTTGACCAGGCAAGCTCAATTGGGTTGAGCATTGGGCTGTATGGACTTAATCTCAGCAGGCGGTGATCAACAAATTCGTTTTCTGCAAAGACATCCTCAATGGAAGTATGGCAAGGTGCAGTATCTATTACCAATATTACTGGTGATTGGTAAATATTTCGAGCATTACGAAGACAACGACGAATAAACTCATTAGCTTCTGCTTTTTTAAATGCACCGCTTCTTACTTCATGATGAATTAAACCCAGATTTCCTATACATCCAATTAGGTGAATATTAGCTCCACGACTTCCAGCTGAAATAAACGTGCAACGGCTTCCTTTTTGGACCGGCCTCGTTTTCTGGATATAAATAAGTTAAAATTGGCTTCATCCATATAAATAATAGGTTTATTCTCCGATTGATATTCTAAAAGTTTCTGAACATACACACATCTTTTTCTTTTATTTTCTTCATTATTTGCTCTTTCAGGTTCGTTTCGAATCTCTTTCAATGGATTAAATTATTTAAATGTTTGCGGAAACATTCTGTAGAGGGTGGGTTTTCCTTAACTCACCTATATGCATACTATATATATACTCCTAATGTGTTTGATAGTGCTCTCCAATCTTCATTCTTGTTGTACAGTGCTTGAATTTGTTTTTTAATATTATCAGCTTCAATTTTTTTAATGTAAGCCATTTCACGGTGTCATATTAATTAATAAAATATGAATAAAATAAGAAAAACAAAATTCAATAAAAATATCGGTTTTATGCACAGCATTCTTTATTTATTTAATTACAATCCTTATGACTAAAGCTTAAAAGACATTCAAATTGTTTATTCCCAATTTGAATGTGTTTATTCCCAATTTGAAGTTGTTTAGTCCCAATTTGAAGTTGAAAAGGTATAGATGCAACTTGGCATGTGTTCTTCCAAGAAACGTTACTAACTAATTGTAACATCGATACGCGCCATTTCTCTGGCTTTTCAAGGACTTTTCAAACGACCTTCGTATATGGAAAAGTTTTTCTTTTTAGAAATTTCGTATTTAGTTAATTTAAATATTTATATCTAAGATAGTGGCAACCTTATAACTTTTTTCCAGCATTCTCAAATCTCTTTGCTTTGGTGTGAATACGTGCAGAACCTCATTTCTATTCACAAGTTTATAGGTAGGTAATTTTCACGTCTATGTAACGCTGAAAATTTCTATAAAATTTTGGTGGCAAGTAAGAGAAGTTTCCCTTCTACTAAGGTTAAGAAAAGTTAGTGTAAGACTTAGAACTCCTCAATTTTTTCTCTTCGAAATATTCGAACATCCCTAGATCAGCTGAATGAAGGGACACAGAAGGTGCCACGCTATGTACTGAACTCAGGATTTATGTTACTGAAGGTGGCTAACAAGACATTAATAAAAGCGTCGATAAAAAAAAAATCTTAATCAGAGCAAAAATGAGCGTCGAAGCGCCTGGGTTGCGATGTCTTTCGTAAAGCCATACAAGAGGTGTTTTAATTAGTAATTCGGTTGCGTAAAGTGCAAACTGGAAGTGTGTTGAAGTGTATATGTATGAGTAGATATGCTATTCGTACACCTGCATACAAGTTTTTAGCGTAGGTTTTAAGTACAGAAGAATTATTTGTCTTTTGAACTTGCAAGGAAGTACAAATTTAGTGAGTTGCAGATGGCGAGAATACAAGTCTTCGTTTCTAGGTGTCTATTAACTGGGAAAAATTGGAATTTATTGTTAGTAATATTGACAAATTGCTTATTATTTGCTTGCATAGTGAGTTTTGCGGTTAGGCCTTTTAGTAAAAAGCTTTTTGAACGCCTACCATTGAATGTGTCTGAGCTATGCATTCGGCATTGTAGAGCCCCCGTGTCATGTCAATGAATTTTCCAGGCACACCAAAATGACGAAGGGCATGCCATACAGTGTATTTCTTAATCGTGTGAAATGCTCTCTCGAAGTCTACAAACAGTAAGTGTTCCTTAAATGAATCCTATGAATGCATTTTCTCATCTATTCGTATTTCTCAACCGTAGCATTTCCTCTCTAGGGTGTTACCGTGGGTCTCACCCATGCAGAGACCTGCTTGAGCCTGAGCCACCTCCCAGGATTGTCATGGGAATCCGCCTTAGTTACGCGGACGAGATCCAGGACAAAACAGACCGACAACTACAGGATCGGACAGTGTACAGACAGACAATGAACGACATTCATCGGAAGACTCTTACTGCCTTCTTAAGCTCCCGACCCACGAATGGCGTCATCGGAGTCCAACCACCACCCATTGCAGACGAAGAGCTCCAACGTCCCCGAGAGTCCCGCGTAAATATGGCACAATTAGGTTCTGAATACTGTAGCAGGTTAAACTCCTACCTCTCCAAAATTGACCCCGACATACTAAACATATGTCCGGCATGTGAAGGCACTCCGCACGACGCTAACCACCTTTACACATGCCCCATCAAACCCATTCATCTAACACCCTTCGACCCAACCTGTCGAAACAGCAACCTGAGCCTGCCGTTAGATGAGCTAAACGCAGACGAACGGTGATTACACTACCCTGACAGCGCAAAGTTACTGCTACAACAAACACAACAACAACTCTCCGACTTTATAGATATGCCAAATCTTAACTCTCAAATCGTCTTATACGGCCCTCAAACGGTTGTGGAGTAGAGCCAAGCAATTTATAATGGAGAATGCCATTCTTGAGACACTCAAAGAAATCATTCAAAGAACTAATCTAAAAGGTATCACAATGCACCATCATTAGGTTGTCGAGACCACATCGACACACTTCCTTCTCAACCCATTCAAAGCTAAACACACAAACACACATTTCAGTGTGACATTCCACAATTTACGAGTAGATGCATTTTATCTCCGAAAATTTGAGTTTGACGTGACATTTTTAGTATTTCTAAAATTTTGTTGTTTTTTGCAACATCTCAGATGCGCTCTCGCGCTTTGTTGGACAAATTGCAATAACTTCCGCTGCATAACGCAGTCAATTACTGCAGTTGCTGGCCGTCCTTTCAATACAACGCAAACAATCGCCGCTCAACCCAATGAAATTTACTATTCGCGAAATTTCCGCTGTCTATCAATTTTCGTCGCGTTTTTATGCGTAAGCAATGAAGCGCAACAACTTCGTATCCAAGTGAGTTTATATTCGTACCGAAGAATAAATGAAAAGCGACACAGTCAGTCTCAAGTTGTCATCTCATAATCAAGACAGCAATAATGTAACACACCCAGCGCTCACCTCCCACTCTACCTGTCTCCTCATTCGCATTACATTCCACTGCTCTGTTGAATTCTTCGCTTCAACTGTTGCTTAAGCTGTGTGTGTGTGTGAATTGAGTGTGCATAGCCGTGTCTAAGTAAGTGTGGCTGTGTGGAGCTGTCATTATATTCACATCATCAGCAGTCAACGAAATTTGGCATCGGAGTGCAGCATATTTGCCGCTTCTATGCTTATTTTCTGATATCTTTTGATATCTTTGAACAAAATATTGCAGACAATTTGCAGCAGTTACACATTCATACACACAAGTGCATATATTCGTAGCGTAGCTTATTAAAATTCTATTGCCTGGTTGGTTTATGTGGTGGCTCGAATTATTATCAAAAAATAATTATGTCGAAGGAAAATCGCGTAAGTAGACATCAATGCTTTTATCATCTTTGTAGCCGCAAAAACCGTTAAGATGTGGATTTTATTATGTTCTTTGCACCAAACCCCCCTAGCCGGCATTTGTAGTGAAAATAAATAACAGATTTACATGCAGCGTACCCAAAAACCACCAGGAGCATCTGTTTGTGGTAAAAATATTTCCACTCAAATCGCGTTTAATTTCTTCCTAATACTCATCTAGTTGTGGAAAATTTCGAATTGAAAAAACTCCTATTTGAGAAAACTCATTTCATTTTTTAACAAAAACTTCATTCCGACTAAATATCAACTAATCTCTTGAGTGAAGCCAGAAGTTCACGGTCCAGTTTTAAGTGCATCATCATCGATCCCAAGGCTCCTATTGCCGCTTGGCTGTCTGATAGATATTTGCTTAGGTCACAGTTATTACGCAAGTAAGCAGTCAACGAGCTGCTTCTGTGATTGCGGCTACCTCTGCTTGGAATACATTGCAGTGGTCCGGTACCTTGAGCATTACTCTGATAGGAAGCTCCTCGCAGAATAATCCTTCCCCAATTCTTCCATCAAACTTCAAGCCATCCGCGAACAGGTTCACTAGGCCCTGTCTATAAATAATGCACCCCGCTCACTTTTCTCTTAATGCACTGTGAGTGGAAAATGTCCTGCTTGGACTAAGTGACGATGGGCAATTATCAGTCACTAGTTTCACCAGGCAGACATTTAGGTGAGAGGCTCCATCTTTTGCCAATAGCGTTCTTGCATCCTGTGCTGTAGGCATCTTAATATTCTCCCCTAATCCCTCGGCCGCCGTAGCCGAATGGGTCGGGGCGTGACTACCATTCGTAGGTTCGAATCTCGGTGAAACTCCAAAATTAAGAAATCGCCCCTCGGCAGGCAATGGCAAGCCCCCGAGTGTATTTCTGCCATGAAAAAGTTCCTCATAAAAATATCTGCCGTTCGGAGTCGGCTTGAAACTGTAGGTCCCTCCATTTGTGGAACAACATCAAGACGCACACCACAAACAGGATGAGGAGCTCGGCCAAACACCCAAAAAGGGTGTACGCGCCAATCATATAATATATATCAGGTCACTCCATAAGTTCGTGCGTATTTCACCCATAATTTCACTTTTGTACGAATTTTGCATACAAAAATTATTCGCGAAATATAACGGAACTATTTATATTTTCTTTGATATATTGTGAATTCCACAAGTGATTTTAATCGCGGATAGAAGGACGTGTTGTTAAAAAATAAAATGGAATCTTCGAACGCGTATAAGAGGCATATTTTGTATTTTTTTTTATAACAGTGGTAAAAATGCAACAATTGCTGCTGCAGAAATAAACACTGTTCACGGAGAAGACATCGTGAGTGTGAGGACTGCGGAAAAGTGGTTTTCAAAATTCCTAAGCGGTAACTGCGACATGGAGGATGCCCTGCGCTGGTCGTCCTGAAGTCTTTAACTCCGACGCCTCGCTCGAACTCGTGGAAGCTGAGCCAAATTTGGCAGTCGATATGATAGCTCAGAGCTTAAATTCATCGCATGGAATAGTTCACAGGCACCTGGTTCAGTTGGGAAAGGTTTCAAAGCTGGGGAAAATGGGTTCCGCATAGACTTTCCGTCGCCAACCTCCTGCAGAGAGTGAATGTGTGTTCTCAGCTGCTGCATCGGCTTGACAATGAAAGTTTTTTGAATCGTATCGTTACTGGTGATGGAAAATGGGTCCTTTACAATAATCCTGTTCGCAAACGCCAATGGTTAGATAAAGATGAAACACTAGAACAGACCCCTAGAGATGGTCTTCGCCCCAAGAAGATTCTCCTGTCTATTTGGTGGGATATGGCCGGTATTGTTTATTATGAACTTCTAGAACCAAACCAGGCGATAACTGCTGATTATTATTACCATCAGCTATCAAACCTGAATGAGGCTCTTAACAAAATTCGACCATCTTTAGTGAATAGACGCAAAGTTTTGTTCCACCACGACAACGCGAGCTCGGATTGGAGCTAATGCCGCTATAAAAAGGGATATCGAACCGTATTTTGGCTCCAAGGACAAAAAATTGTTCGAGCAGGGAATTAAAAATTTGCCTAAACGTTGGGAAGACATTGTAAATAATGTAGGAAAATATATTATTGATTATTAAATACACTAAACTTATTTTTTATTAATTTTAAAACCACCTTTAAAAACCGCACGAACTTATGGACTGACCTGATACATGCACCAAATCGTACAGAATATCCATAAACTTCCCTCTTATAATAAGTGCCACGCCATCCCATCGTTGCGGCCAATGGTCCTCGGCACAGAGCGGCTTAACCCTTTCGACCCGAATGGTACACATGTGTGCCACTTAAAGATTAAATGTCACAATAATGACTCAGTGAATTTCTGCTGGTTTATGCTATTCACCTGATTATCTCTACTTTTCTAAATACATACTGATAAGTTCGGTTACAATTTTTGTTGTCTGTACTAACGGAGTCTGTTTTTTTTGCATTGGCAACCAGTGAAAATTAAAATCGCGGTTGGTGTTCGCGGAGTTTTTGTAGATATTCAGTGCTAAGGTGCCAAAAATATAGAAATTATAATAAAATTAAGGTTTTTAAAAGTGTTTACAATTTGTGCATGTAAGTATTTATAAAAAAAATATAGTTTTGCACTTATTTTAGCATATGGTACTTATGTGTACCATTCGTCCAGTATAATGGTACATATATGTGTACCACTAGTCTTATAAATACTACATAATGTGACTCTTCGTTTTGATCAAAATTTATATTATCCTTAGAAAGTGGAGATATCCGAAAAATCCTGGAAGATGAAGCTGATAGTATCAGCGACTCAGAAGACTTCTCTAGGGGAAGTTCCGACAATTTTCTTCCAAGTGATTGCACCGCTTCCAGTAATAGTGAAGCTTCAGTAGACTAGGAGAATGAGGCTGCTGACGAGAGATTCTTACCTAGTGGTGTCTTGAGCTCTAACAGCGTAACGATGACAGTGAAAGCGACATTGATGACGTCGCTTCGAACCCCGACACATCTAAAATAATTATTATTTGGAATACTCGAATACTCGAATACTCCTGATGAAAATTTTGTACCAAAAAATACTATTTATGTACTTCGGAACTGCACAATATCAAACTACATACCAAGACTTTAAGTATAGATCAGACACGACACGAAAGAAGTATTGGTATTAAGTAATTGTCACGAACCTTCTGTGACTAATGTTACAAAAACGTTGAAAACAGGAGAAAAAATTCTAGTGCAATGTCCAAGTCAAATTAAATTTTATAGGGAGATCATGGGAGGAGTCGACTTGGCTGATCAGATGTCTGGGCTTTATGAATACGAGGAAATCGGATAAGTGGCAGAAGGAAGTGGAAAAAGATACCATTCAAATCGTTTTTAGTTGCTTTAGCTGAGACATTGATCCAGGACGGCTTACAAACTACAGCACAAATTGCCAAATGCAATGCAATACACCTTCCTGTTGAAGGTACTATTATTGCATCTCAGATATTTAATAATTTTTAAATTATGCATTACCTAATTAACCAACTTCGATAAACAATTTTATACCAGAATTGCTGAGCGAATGTTTGGTCGAAAGGGTTAACCCGAGCTCGAATAAATCAATATTTCCGAGCTGTGATTCCAACAAGACTGTGCTGCATGCTTTTTCTTTATTTTTTGTCGGGACAACCAGCAAGTATAACACGCAAACAACATAGAGTTCATTATACCGCACTCGGGTTCCCTTTTTTAATTTTCTTTAAATCTACACGACCTCCGAAGAAACATGAGTAGATCTTGTGGTATCAAGGAGCCAAGGTGGTCACTTCTTAGGACATTAGTGCCAAATACCTCAAGCCTGATGCGAGCGAAATTCATGCAGACGCACAGAAAGTGTTCCGCCGTCTCATCCTCTTCTCCACATGCTGGGCAGAGTGCACTGTCTGAGATGCTTACCTTTTCTATGTGCTTCGCCCATAGGCAATGGCCCGTCATCTGTCCAACCAGCTGTCTTCAATCCCTTCTGCTTAATGACAAGAGGATCTGCGACAGCCGGTTGGTATTGACAGGTAACATCAGTTTTGTCCAACGCTTACAAGCGACGCAGCGCTCAAGGTTGTGAAGAAGAAATTTGGCGACTGGGTTATCTCACGGTGAGCATTTCTCATTTGACGGCCGCGTATCATGCGATTTGTACACTCAACGATTATTTTCTGTGGGCCTACGTTCTGTTCTTAGTTTATGCTAAAAAGCCAAGGCAACTTTAGAAAATCTCGGGGCTAACATTCCAGACGAAATGCAGGAAGAACGCCGAACATATACAGCCGATCCATCCAAATTTGGAGTGATCCAACGATCAGTAAAGTCAAGATGGCAAATTGAATGACGTGATTGTCCGCACATTAAAATAAATAAAAAATTGGTGCGTACAATTTTGTTAGGTGGTTGACCGAGCTCCTTCTAATATTTGTGGTGCTCGTCTTGATGTTGTTCCACAGACGGAGGGACCTACCATTTTAAGCCGAACAGAGGAAGGAAGGAACCTTTCATGGCTCGGAGGTTTGCTATTGCCTGCCGTAGGCGACTGATAGGTCTACAGCCACCAGCATAAATAGCATTTGTCTTTTTTGCGACTGGGAAAACTATAGCCTTTTTCCATACTTCTGGGAAACTTGAACTAGTCAAGCAATGGCTGTTGTATGGGTAAGGGGACCTATTATACGAGGTGTGTTCAAAAAGTATCGCAAATTTTGAATTTTTGCAGGTTACGTATATTCGATTTTCGATTTTTTTTTGTGGCGATATGTTGATACTCATGTCTCTCATTCATGCCGACGAGGTCTGAATGTTCAGTTGATTGTTAACAGCTGCTTCGCTTGCACGTGTTTCGGCTCGTCTTCGATTTTTACCTGTTCAAAAAGGTGGATCAAAGAACCTGTATAAAATTTTGTGTGAGAAACGAAATTAAGTTCGCGGATGCATTGGAAGAGAATAAGGATACTCATTTTCTGTTTCAGAGCAAGTCATAAAGAAGTACAAGAAGTAACAAGTCTTAGATATTCCTTCGAAATCAGGTCAAACGAGAGAAGCTGAGTACTCTTAAATTTCTCGTTTGGGGAGATCCCACTTCTAGTTCTACTGGGTACAGTATTCATATCGTGTTTTTTTTTTTTTTTTGTGCGATTTCAAAACACTTTTACGGTCAATTAAATTTTAATGGTTATTAAAACTATTCAAAACTCGACAATAAGCGCCCTAATCTAAAGAGCAACAATTTGTGGCCCATAAGGAGTCGAGATATAAAACGTCCACTTAATACACCATAGAAGTGACTGCAGAAATCGGTCATAAAAAGCCTTAAAAGCGAAAACATTTTTAATGATTCAACTGTAGCCACATTTTGAGTGCCTTAACCTACCACAATGCCAAGGGCCACACACTTGCCATTCACTCCACTTGGTCATAACAAATTGTCACATAGTGGTGCATGCACCACAGCCCATACACAGAATCACAACAACTTGATATGAGCAGCATTTTGATAGCGAGAAATGTTTCCCTTTGTAATTTTATTTTTTGTTTTTTTTTTTTCGTTTGCTATGGCACGAAGCCCTTTGCTTTATTATTATTTTTTTTTTTTGTTAATTTTTATTTTATATTATTTTAATATTTTCTGCCGCCGCCACCGCCGCCGCGCCGCCTGATTTTCACATTTTATTTACTTACGAAAACAAATAAAAATAATAAAATACTTTACATTTATACGCGAAATTCCACGCCATAAATTTTATATGAATTTTTCATGAGCTTTTGGTGACTTTGCTGATGGCCGATCGGCTGCCACAATCAACGACCACCGCCGCCGCACGCCGCCACATGCGCTGCAGTCATCACTTAAAGCGAGAGACACAATCGAACGACGGCCCACTTCACAGCACCCGGTTCTTGGACGCTTGTCGGTGTGTCGGGTGTAGGCAGCTTTAGCGCGTCGTTCCTCATATGCGACATTATCAGCTGCTGCATTACCGCATCGCCACGTCACTACGTCACTTGCACCATCGCCGACACCATCAGCGTAGAAGGGCTGCAACAGCAACAGCAACAACAACAAGATAGCGTTGACTTTTAAGCCGCTACTATCAGCATCACTATCGCTGCGGAGACATCGACATCGACAGCGTCATCTTCCGCACTCACATTCGCGTTTATATGGATACGAATCCCCAACCGCATAAGCAACGGCTGTGCCATCACCTTCGCCATCGCCATCGCTATCGTTCACCATTCACTGTCATTTGGTCATAATCTGTTGGGCCGATTGTGGCAGCGGCAAAACGGCTCCTACACAGCCACAATCAAACTTGTTGTAGGTATCATCACTGTTGACGCAGCAATCGTAGTTGTTGTTAATGTTGGTTGCCATTACTTTGTTTTTTTTTTTCCTCATTTGTTTTTGTTTTTTTTTTTTGGTTGTGTGTGGCTTGTCGCTTGTAATATCGCATATTTTATGCGTTTCCTCAGCTTTGGCTACCGCAACGGTCGCGGTCATGGTGGCGGTTGCCGCGTCGCCTTTTAGCAGCGCGATTTAATTGAATTGATTATTTTCACTCCTGTGGTGCGATGATGCGCGTTGTTGTTACTGTCGTTAACGTTGCCTCCACGGAGACCGCCACCAGCACCAGCACAAGCACCGACACCAACGCCTGCACCGACAACGCAGACGCCGCGCGACGTTTTGGTGATTTTCGTTTTTAAAGTTTAAATCTCCCTGGGGCATTGATTGTTGCTAAGCCAGCGCAAGTGTTTGCGTGAATGTACAAAAAAAAAATGAAGTGAAATACTATTTCGTGTGTGTATGTTTGTATGTGTTTACTGCCCGGTATCACCCCGGCAAGTGACCAACTGGTAAACGCTGTTGTTTAGCTTGTTCGCCGTTGATCACTTGACTTGACGACGTAGCCTAAACTTCGGTTAGTGTTGCGCTTGCGTGTGGCCTTTCTTGTAAACGCGCAAAAGAGGCGTTGAAATGAAGAAGTGCGTCGACATTTACGCGTAAACCTGCGCGCTGTCTGTCCACTGCTCGTCCACTATGAGTGCGTGTTCAGTTACGATTAACATAAAATCGCGGCGGCACTGTGCCACTCATATCGTCAGTGATGGTACGGTGACGATGCGCATAAAAGGAGGCATTAAAGGCACGCGCTCAGGCGCTTAACTACTGACAGAAATGCACTTCGATTTGAGTTAAGTGCAAAGTTCAAACTTGATTTGGTTGCGAGTGCTAATTATTTGCTTTAGAGTTCTGACACTTTTTATTTCTTTAACCTTCGAATGCGTTTTTAAGAATGTTAGATATAATTAATTAATTTATGTATTTATATCAACATCTCCTAGACGAATGCCCTTACCTAAGCCAGATCCGAACAACAAGTTTTTTTTTTTCAAATCTTACTTTCATTCGACATATCACCAAGTGTTTGTTTTTTAATACTTAATGTTAATTATCTCTAAAATAGACTTATAAGTACAAATCTCGAGCCAAAGGCTTTAATAGCCAGAGTTCTTGTTAAATTTTAGTGTATTGGTTATTTATAACTATTACTCTTACATATAAATAAATAAAGTTCTTCAGTCTCGGTGCTCAAGCAAACAAGAGCAAATTTTTTAATGACCTAATCGCAAACTAAATTTCTGACATATCGCGAATGTTACTTCAGCCCACTCCTATATATCCCGAGCACTTGGGTATTTTCAACCCTGCCGCCGCCCTCCTTTCAATTAGCATTTCTATACCTGCATATACATATACTCCACATACAAATTTTTTTTTAAGTATGTTTGGGGGAAAAAAACAATAATTTAAAAAATTAAAATTAAAATGTTAAAAATTTTAGTATAGAGTTTTTTTAAAAAGTGATACATCGTCGGTTTGTTTTGCCATTTTTATAAATCCTTTTAAATTTTTTCGAATAAAATATGTTCTTTAAAAAATGTTCAAAAGAAAAAAACACATAAACATGTTTTTGTCAGGAATGTTGGGAACAATTTTTGTTTTGTCATTTATAATAAGTAACCCCCTTTGTTTCTCAAAAATCACAAAAAAAATTTTATTTTTTATACAAAAAAAAATTTTTGAGAAATTTTTCCCACAACAAAAAACAAAGGAAAAGTACAAAATTTAAATAAAACAGCTTTTTTCAAAAGAAAAAAAATTAAATTTTCTTGTTAAACTGTTTTAGAAAAATTTTTTGTCATTTTTGAAATAAACCGACTGACAAAAAATGTTTTTACGAAAAATTTTAGCATAAACTTTATTTAAATTTATTAATAAATTTATTTAAAAAATTGAAGTTATTTTACCACAAAAAAAACTAAAATTTCAAAACTGTAAATAAAACCGAAGATATTTTACTTTAAAAAGATGTACCAAAATTCTGAAATTTGAATAAATCTGGAAACGATTAAATTTTTCCAGTTCACTTCTCAGTTTACCAGAAACACACAAAATATTCACAAAATCTCTTTGAATGATCGAAAAGTGAAGTTGCGCGAGTTAGTTGACATCGTAAAGATATCAAAAGAATGAGTTGGCTTTATATTGCATGAGCATTTGACTATGAGAAAGCTCTGTTCAAAGGGGATGCCGCGTTTGCTCACTGTAAACCGAATACAAGAACGTATTGATGATGGCAAAACTACATGCATGGAACTTCGAATTGCTCCCACATCCAACATATTCGCCGGATTTGGCTCCCAGCAACTACTGCTTGTTCGCAGACCTAAAGAAAAAATGCTCGCTATTAAGAAATTTCGCTCGAATGAAGAGGTTATCGCCAAAACTGAGACCTTTTTCCAGGCAAAGGATAAATCGTTCTATGAAAGTGGTATTGAAATATTAGAGCGGCGCTGGAATGATTCCGTTGAGTGTTTCCTTTGTTAGGCCCGGGACTTTTCAATCCATGTCTTACGAACATACAAGCAGTGGACTTCGTAAAGTTCAAAATAATGATTTCAATCACTAAGAAAAGTTTTTTTTTTTCAGTGGAAAAGTTATTCAAAAATTAAATGGATGATTAATTTTGAGCAATAGTCCTTTGAGCTATTCAAGAAATTGCAATAAGAAGTCGAATGCAGGTTAGTAGAACGTGCCCCTCAACACACGCCAAGCGAACTGATGTGTTACCACATTTAGTGTTTTGCGAACAGCTTAAATTATTTCAATAATTCACTCAGTTTTATTTAGCTTTATTTTTTTTAACATCTGCCCGCGATTGCGGTTATTATGACTCTATTCAGGAGTCAAATCTCTCTCTCGGTACTGCATTGATGCCTAGCTTTGGATATAAAAACTAAAATCCCCACTTAAAGAAAAAATACCAAATTTTTATTAAATTATTTAAAGAACTTTGTATGCGTGACAAATTAAATCTTTAAATGTGCGCTTTTAAAAATAAATGTGTTGGGGTTATGTATAATTTATTTTATGAGCTTTTTGTTAAAAGAAACTGTTTTGTTAAGAGAACGACTTTTTTGCTATATTTGAGGTTATGTAACAAGATAAGGTACTCTTTTTGCAGAAATGTCGTTATGGTTTCTTCAGTATTATCTGGTATTTTGTTGCTTATTTTTACTATGAAGACACCTCTTGATGCCCTATGTACCACTAAGCATCGAGGACCGGAAGAAACGATTACACCTCTATGGTTTAAGGAGCAGATACCTTTAAAATTTCGATTTTTCTTTCATAAACTGTTTATATAATTTTTTTTAAGGATATGTCAAAAAAATTTTAGAACGTACCTATATTTAAGTATTTCTTATACGTGTATTATAGATCGTCAACCGTGGCGACTCTATTCTTTGCGCGAGCACTGGGAGAGGAATTTTCATGTATTCAAACTTTAGACGCATTTTTTTCAAAACTATATATTTCGGGGCCGCCGTAGCCGAATGGTTTGTGCGTGAGTACCATTCGGAATTCAGAGAGAGAACGTATGTTCGAATCTCGGTGAAACACCAAAATTAAGAAAAACATTTTTCTAATAGCGATCGCCCCTCGGCAGGCAATGGCAAACCTCCGAGTATATTTCTGTCATGAAAAAGCTTCTCACAAAAATTTTTGCCGTTCGGAGTCGGCTTGAAACTGGACCTACAGTTTGTGGAACAACATCATATGGCACACCACAAATAGGAGGAGGAGCTCGGCCAAACCCCCAAAAAGGCAGTACGCGCCAATTATTATTTTTGTTTTTGTTTTGTTATATATTTCGAATAGCCGTACACGATAACTCGAAAAGTTATTGACCGATCTAACTGAAATTTTGAACACATCTTTTTTATGATGTTACTTTCTATGTATTCAAGTTTTCTAAAAATGTTCGAAAAAATAATTTTTTTCGCCCCAAAATTCATTTTTTAAAGCATTTTTTTTTCCGATTTTTTTCTTTTTTCCATTTGTGTTTTATTCATATAGAAATTATGACATTAATAAACAAACAACTTTTTGGTTTTTTGTATTCAGGTCACTGACGCCGATGCTACAATGCCCGCCGATTGAGAAGCCCCGCTGCGACCTTCCTGGAAGACTTGCCATTTTAAATGATTAAAAGAAAAAAAAATGTATATTATTTTAATGTATCTACAAACTGTGTGCCCATTTGGAAAAAAAATATATTGACTTCTTCATTTTAAATAATTGTAATGGAAATCAGGGGTAATATGGCCGTTTACAGGTATCTGTCCCCTTAATTCGCATTCAGTAAATTCCAACGCGTTTTAAAATGTGTCGAAAGGTTTTCAATGCTAAGAAGAGTTAAGAGAAGAACATTTAATATTCTTGCATAACCTAAAATAAGCAATTTGCACTTTCAAAATGTCAAATTTTATAAGAATCAACAAATTTGCATTAGCATTAAAATCTTCTCTGAGTGACCTTTTTTGATCTTCTTTGTTTACAAATACAGTTTTTTTTAATTAAAGTTTCGGTAGCTTTAAATTAAAAAAAAAGAAGCAAACACCAAACTTTAAAATTTTCGCCTTTTGGATATAAAAAATCACTTAATTTATTGTGAAGAGAAAATGATTGGCTACACTGCACAACTCAGCCAATGTGACGTCACGCACTCGCTGATGGGAGCAATGTTGTTTCTATCATTCTTGCGTAAATGCTACTTTTTGTGACAATTGGCAGTCATAAACTGTTATTTATTTCTTGTGTCAGCGTCAATGCCTGAAAGGGCTGAAAAGCTGTGCATGGTCCGAAAGGCGAATCTACTTTCGAATCCATAGTTGATCAAAGTAAGTTCTCAAACCGACGCTGTTGTATGACCGCTTTGAGGGAGTATCTCGCGCCTTTCTGTGAGAAGCTCTCTTTATTCGAATTAACTCAAAATTTCATCATTAGCTCATCTCTCGACCTACGTCAATGTAGCTTACTTTATGTTGTATAGGCAGCAAATATCTTAGTATTGCAACCTTCTATGGTAATGCGTACTAGCAAGGAGTTTCTACTGCGACTCGTACGCGCGAGGTCTTCTTCCCTTTCAAATCTAGCGAAACAACACAGTTAGTGAGATCTGAACTCTGTAAATCAACACAGCATCACAGGAAATTATGAGAAATATCGCACATCGCATGAGCCAGCATCACAGCAACGGCAACACAAATTATCAGCTGTGATGTCTTGCAACATTTGTTTATGGGTGGCTTTTGTACGTGAATGAAGTATGCAGTGTAGACATTCTGAATGTTTGTGGTGAATAGCGGCTTGGAGACAACAACGTCAAAGGAAACAGGTTCCACATGTTGCGTAAAATTTGGTTCGAAGCGCAGTTATGGTTCCAGAATATTGCCGCTTGAAGTTGCAAGTTGCGAGTTGCACCAATACTTGAAGTAAACTCAATCCGATGCTGATAATAATTCCATCACCCCATTCATTATTTCGTCTAAAGTTGCAGTGAATTATCAAAGCTGGCGCAGTGCAGCAGAAAAATATGACTCAGAATTGAATATTAAAAAAAGTAATTATTGAGTTTGATTTATGGTAATTTGAAAATACGAACGAAGGCATTGTATTTTTAAAAAATTTCATAAAATTAACAAAATTAAATGTTTTTGAGTATCAAGATTTTTTTTTAGAAAAAAAACACACTTCCATTATTTAGGAAACAAAATTTCATTAATATTTTTACCCCGCCTGCTTCCATAGCTGCTTGTAATTCTTGAAATCTGAAGCGCCAAATCTCAGCTCCGCGGTAGCCAAGTGGCAACGCCAAGCCTGTGAATGACACAATTCCTGAACTTAGTGGACAAGAGATCGATTGTTTGATGAGATGTGTGAGCTGGTGCGCTACCAAAAGTTCGATGGCTTCTTATTTTCTTCTTCGTGATTTACCCAGTAACTGCCTCAATGAAAATGTAGCTATGCATTCGATCACTTTGTGTTTCAGGCAAAAACGAGGCCGTCCTCTGGAGCGGTTGCACCTTCCGTATCCATTCGCCCGCACGACCTAACCGGCAACTTAAGCAGCTCGCTATGCGATATTGCCGGCCCATAAATTTTCCTCAGAATTTTCCTCTCGAACTCTCTAAGGAATTTGTTTTCCTTGTTCACTCCTCTCGGGAGCATAGGACATCTACAAGACGCTTACATCGTACACGGTTCTGTGCTCTTGTTTTTTTGCACCGCCCCATGAGATGTCGGCATCTGCTAGTTCGCGCAACATCGACCTTCTCCAAGTGTTTTTTGGTCGGCCGCGACCTCTGTGCCCCTTGCTGGTTCCAGTCTAGTGACATTCTCGTGATGATTTAGCACCTAATAATTTTTTTTTATTCCCGAAAAATATGTATTTCAATGCCTGAAGAAGCTGTTGAAGCCTTTAAACAGCTACTTTGGGAAGTATCCACTTCTGAGTGGCAAAAGTGCTTTAAAAATTGGTTCAAGCGAATGCAGAAGAGTATTGACTTCCAAAAAGATTATTTTGGAGGTCGACTTCAATGGAAGTTTCTACTCTTAAATCAATAAAGCTCTTAAAATATGCTATATATTCCTTTAGAATTATCGAGGGAAAAATTTCCCGGGAAAAAGTAAGAATCCAATGTCTAAATCTTTGCCCGAAGAGAGCATTCCACCTAGTCCTCCAGACAGCTTCTATAGAACGAACTTGAGACAATCCTCAACCTCACCGCATGGTCACCTAACGGACATTGTCCGGTAAGCATGCCTACCAAATTGGAGAGCTGCGGCCTTGTTAGCCTAAGAAGTTCTCCCGAGCGCTGCCGATCTACCCGTGGCCAGAAGGATCTTGCAACTACCCCAGCGCTCGCTGAGTTAACGCGAGGCCCATCTTTAAAGCAGCAGACCAAATGTTCTCAAGGGAACCCCAATCCTCTCGCGTTGCGATGAAGCCGTCACAAGGGTCCCCGGTCTAGTCAGCCCATCGGCCCAGCAGTTTCCCTGATGATAGATGTTTACCTCCTTTAGAGTAATTACAGAAGCAGGCAAACACTACACTGCTTCCTTAATTGCGATTACTTCCGCTTGAAAAGTACTCCAGTGGTCCGGAAGCCTAAATTTGAACTTGATGAGGAGCTTCTGGCAGAATACTCGCCCACCAACTCTTCCGTCCAAGTTCGAGCCATCCGTGAACATGTTTAATAGATCGACGATGCGCGGAGTTTTGTAGGCGTAAACCATAAAAAGTAGATTGTGAGCTAACCAGCCCTAAGAGGTTCACTCAGTCGTTCTGCAGGAGGCAACAAAGTAAGATAAGCAAATAATGTGTAGATTTTTTTCCGATATCCTGAAAACAATCTCAGGTTTTTCATGAAAAAACCGCTGTCATAGCCTCGGTTACGTCAGCAAGCCAGACGATTCCTTCAAAATCGCTAAGAGCCGGTTAACGATCTGCTGTAGATCACACCTCTGCATTCTGTACATCATATCGTGGTCTTTATCCCATTAACGTCTTTCTCCCACACATATACAAGTATCAAATATACTTACAGCTATCCACGTCGACCTCCGTAGCCAAATGGATCGGTGAGCGACTACCCTTCGGGAGTGCGTTTCCGTCCATGAAATCGCATCGAGAGCTATAAAAAGTTTATGGAGATGCTGCTTTAAGTGAAACAACGTGCCGAGATTGATTCCGTCGCTTCAAAAACGGTAATTTTAATGTTGACGACCGTCCGTGTGAAGGAAGGCCAAAAACCTTCGAAGGCGCTGAATTGGAGGCATTGAGGCATTGAGGATCCATGTCAAACGAAAGAAGAGCTTGCTTTAGTATTAGGAGTTACCCGCCAATCTATTTCCAATTGTTTGCATGTTTTAGGAATGATTCAGAAACAGGGGACTTGGGTTCCTAATGAGTTAAAACCAACATAAGTTGAACGTCCAGCACTGCTCCAGCGGCAAAAAAAGAGGGGGTTTCTTCATCGCATCGTGACGGGTGATGCAAAATGGATTCATTACAGCAATCCAAAGAAAAGAAAGTCATGGGGACTGCCTGGTCATGCTTCTTCGTCGCTTCACGCTGCGAGGGTTATGCTATGTATTTGTTGGGACCAAGTTAGTGTTATTTATTATGAACTGTTAAAACCACGCGGTATCGACTTCAATTGATGCGATTGAGCCGAGCACTGCACGAGAAGCGGCCGACGTACGCGGAGAGGCATGAAAAAGTAATTCTACAGCATGACAACTCTCGTTCTCACGTTGTCAAACCTGTTAAAACCTAGCTGGAAACACTGAAATGGGAAATCCTACCCCACCCGCCATATTCTCTAGATAGTGCGCCGTCCGGTTATCACCTGTTTCGATCGATGGCACATGGTCTAGCTGACCAGCAGTTCCATTCATATGAAGACATCAAAAAATGGCTTGATCCGTGGATAGCCTCAAAAGATGAACAGTTTTACCGCGACGGTATACGAGATCTACCAGAAAGATGGGAAAAGTAGTAGCCAGCGATGGGCAATACTTTCAATGATTCACTTGTAACCAGAATCAGAATAAAGTTGTATTTTCGTCAAAAAAAAAAAAAAAATTGCGAGAACTTAGTTGTGCACCTAAATATGTATATATGTAATAGCAAGGACGATTAATCAACTAAAATTTTCGAATATCGGTACTTTACTGGTACTTTTTCAATGATTGCTTAAGCGCTTCTCTGTAATATCCTCGACTTCGCACATGCGTTGAGTACCTTGAGTTTGTATTTTTCTTTGTTGGTGATTTGAGAGAGTACCCAAATGTTTCAAAGCCATCCTAAGACGGCTCTTGCTTTACGCAGCATGGTGATGGAATTCTCTTCAACAACACAGTCAGCTGTTATATTGCTTTCCGTGTAACAAAAGCTGTCAGCGAAAACTATTGATTTACCGTCGATCGTTACATAGTGAGAGCTGGTGTTGGCTCTCAGAGCTTTATAGAATTATTTGAAGTTTTCATTTCGCCTTCATGGTACTTTGTGCCTTTCATTGCCGTAGTTTTTGCTAATACCCAAATAAAAAATAAATAGATTTTGTAAATGCACTAAAATCTGTCATTCGATTAGCAAGGCTTAGAGCAATTGATCATTAATACATATTTATTTACGCCTCGTAATCAGGGCTATTTAAATGGTATTACAAGTAGTTTTATATCCAACACAAGGCACCTGGCGATACTTTTATTTACAAATGAATGTACTTAGAAGTAACGCGGAAGTCGACAATGGCACCTCTAAATACTTTCAATAGCCTCCCAAGCACCAAGCAGATGCACAAAAAAGTTTACATTAAGCAAAAAGGCAAAAGAAAAAAAAAAAACGAAGAGACAGAAATAAATAAATTTCGAAACGTGCTTAGAATTTCAATATTCATACAAAAGATGCCACCAGCAGCACAAAATAAATGACTCAGCCATCAAGCAAGCAGTCAAGCCCCCCGTCATTTCTTTCCGCACTGCCGCTACCAGCGCAACCCCGTAGCAGCTCCAGGGGATTTCAACACCAGCCTGCGGCTATCTGACCGTCGCGGCATGACATAAATAAATTTGAATTTATAAATAAATACTTAAGATATTTGCAACTGTAAATAAACAATAGCGAGGAGCAGGCAGCCAGACACTGAACCACAGCAGAACGAAACAACTTACGTACTTATAAGTATCAAAGTATCGCACATTTGCTGGTGCATAAAAATTCAAATTGTCCATCTGCCTGACACGCTAAATGAGTGACTGTCAATCCGACTGGCTGCCACTTCGATCCATTTAACCATCGACTGGCGTGTCTTCCTTGTAGGTGTCAGCGTAAATCACATCTTCAGCGCAGATATGACAAACTGTTCAATTTCTTGGCATACATAAATACTTACTCGAATACTGCTCTGGAATACTAGATCGTCGCCCCAACTACCCGCGCAATCACTCTACGCTGCCATAATAGACTTAAGGTGAACTCAGACATGGTAAGTAAAGTGATTTTTTAACTTATTTTAGTGTTAATTTTTTACTTCCGTGTGTAGAAGTCCACGCAAATGGGGACAGGGAGTTGCCAGAGTGATTCTTCTACATACTGTTCCAGCAGTTCGCAACTTCCGGGCTTAGGGATAACATCCTCTGGATAGCTCCTGAACATTCGTTTGAGAGCGAGCCGTGCGAAGGCAAATCCACCCAGGTCATCGGGTTGTACGCTGGGTTGGTCCCAAACCAAACCAAACGCCACGTAAAAATCCTTCTCCAATGAAAAACAAAAAACAAAACCTCGGATGATAATTCTTTACTTACCCGTGTGAATAAACGCAAGTTAGTTGGAAAAAGTTGCTTACAATTTTTCAGCAATCAGTTTTGAAAATAAAACTTTCTTAGTCTGACTGAAATTATTATTATTATTACTTTGAACCGTTATGCTTCATAATGGGACCATATACCACACAGTTATATATAATATATGTCAAAAAAGTCTTGCGGTAGTTTTATTGAATTTTCAATTGTTCATAAAATTGGTTATAATAATGCGATTTAAGTCAAATATGCGCCGTTTTGTTCGATGACGAGTTCCCAACGAGATGCCAACTTCATAATGCCCCTCTTATAGAAGCTCGCTTCCTTATTGTCAAAAAACTCGGAGAGCCAATTTTCACAGGACTCTCTTGTGGACAACTTCCGACTACCAAGCTCGTTCGCCATGGACAGAAATAGGTGGTAATCACTTGGTGCGAGACCCGGACTATACGGTGGATGCAAAAGAACCTCCCATCCGAGCTCCCGGAGCTTCTGGCGCGTCACCAAAGATGTGTGTGGCCTGGCGTTGTCCTGATGGAAGACAATTCGGCCTCTGTTGATCAAAGATGGCCTCTTTTGCATGAGTGCTGCATTCAAGCGGTCCAGTTGTTGGCAGTACAGGTCCGAATTGAGCGTTTGGCCATAGGGGAGCAGCTCATAGTGGATGATTCCCTGCCAATCCCACCAAACACACAGAAGAACCTTCCTGGCCGTCAATCCAGGCTTGGCCACCGTCTGGGCAGCTTCACCGCTTTTCGACCACGACCGTTTGCGCTTCACGTTGTCGTAAGTGAACCACTTTTCATCGCCAGTCACAATCCGCTTCAAAAACGGGTCGATTTTGTTGCGATTCAGAAGCGATTCGCATGCATCTATACGGGCAAAAATGTTTTTTTGCGTCAAGTCGTGTGGTACCCATACATCGAGCTTCTTTTTGAATCCAAGCTTCTTCAAATGGTTTATAACGGTTTGATGACTCATGCCCAGCTCTTGGCCGATGCTACGGCTGCTACTATGCCGGTCTCTTTCGATCAATTCAGCCATTTTATCGCAATTTTCGACGACAGGCCTTCCGGACCGTGGCACATCTTCGATCACCTCTGCACCAGAACGAAAACGTTGAAACCATCGTTGTGCGGTGGAAATGGAAACTGTATCGGGTTCATAAACTGCACAAATTTTATTGGCAGCATGAGATGCATTTTTGCGTTTATCGTACTAGTACTGTAAAATATGCCGTATTTTCTCTTTATTTTGCTCCATGTTTGCGACGCTATAACTCACGAACGACTAAAATCAAACAACAATTAATCAAACACGTGTTAGCACGGGAAAAGAGCTTTCCAAAAAGCTCTAGCGTGAGCCGATGCGACGAATACAACTAGAACTACGCGCTTGCAAAGACAAGCTTGCGGAAATACCGCAAGACTTTTTTGAGGTGTCCTTGGAGTGTTCGAAAGAAAGATTCTACGACAAGATTTTTGGCGACGGTGAGTATCGTAGGCGACGGAACAATCCAGTGAGCTCCTGTTAATCCTCGTATGATGACGACTTTACTGATTTGAGGGAATGCACTTACAATTTCCATTCTTTTAACTGCAACAGTGCATTCAGGCTAACTAAAATGCCCATATGGTCAAAGGCTTACACCACAGTCATCCAAAACATACAAGGCCGTGAACCTTGCGACGCGTACTACAACTGCTACGTAAGGAAATTCAGTGTCGTATTTGTGGAGTGGGAGGAACTTCATCTCACAGTTCAAGCACTCACTCCACTGGACGACCGGCCTAAAAGCTCATTTATGCTCACTACTACATATAGCGAAGAGGGTCGACTTGACAAAAGCTTCCTACTAGATTTCACCTTAGAAATAGGAAAATAGATTTTGAACAATTTAACCCTACAGTAGTCGCGCGGTCTACATATGTAATCCACCATTGTTAAATTTAAAATTTCTTGAAAATCGTGCATTGATTTCATCGGAGATTTTTGCTACTTGTAACTAACAAATAGAGAGTCACTCTCAGTGTTCCGCTGTTCATTGTCGTGTGCAGTTATGTCGCTAGAGGTTCGTGAAATTCATGGTCTACGTATGTATGCCGCGCGACCGATTACGTAAGTATTTTGAATTAGGTTTTACGCTAATAGCTAGTTATATTTTGTAAAGAAAAGTGGACTTTTGGCATACTTTTTCATTTTAAAATTTCGTGGAACTTTTCTGATAATATTTACATATGTATGCTACTCTGCTGAAATGACTTTGGACGAAAAACTCTTGTCCTTCAGAGGGCGTTGTTCTTTTCGGCAGTATATTCCAAATAAACCTGCTAAGTATGGACTGACAGTTTTTGCACTTGTAGATGTTCATTACCCATACACCTATAACTTAGAAATTTACGCCGGCCAACAACCCGAAAGTCCATTTCGGTTCAGCAACGAGAGATTTGATATCGTGATGAAAATGGTGCAACCAATTTTGAATAGACATATCAATATTACTATGGACAATTGGTTTTCCTCTCTGAAAATTGCAAAGCAATTATTTGATAATGGATTGGATAAATGATTTTACAATGGTTGCTACCGTTCGAACAGATAAAAGAGAAGTTCCCCGGGAATTTAGCTAGAGGTGGTAATAGCCATGTCTACAATGCAAAACGATACAGCGATTGATCCTGACACCGGAGATCACCAAAGATTAACACTTACCACGCTACCTAGAACACTGACATTTAAAATAAAAGACTTCCTGGATCTTCCACAAGTTGTAATTCATCAAGGTCCAACGCAGAATAACTACGTCGGTCGTTGCTACGATTGTGGAAGGGGCCGTAATAAAAGCACCCGTAAAGTGTGTAACGCTTGCAATAAACGCATTTGTCCTGATCATTCCAAGACTGTGTGTTCGTCATGTTTCGAAAACAATTAAAACATCTCAATTATCTTCTGGTTATTTTATATATATTTTATACTTTTGTGAAGTATCTTAATTTTTTGTTAAAAAATGAAGTTTTGGTTTTTATTTATTTTATGTAAGAACAGAAAGTTTATTTATGTTATTTTTGATTAATAATAATAAATTAGACAATAACAAGAATATTTAAAACAAAAGCAATGGAAGAATTAAATATTTATCTTTTGTTTTTTTAATTTTAAAATGGATTACATATGTAGACCGCGCGACCAATTACGTCAGTTTCAGGGGCGCGACTACTGTAGGGTTAAATCATCACTTGTACATCCGGTCCAGTTGGTTAAAAAATGGAGATACTTTAATCCATTATATTTCGATAACAGAATATTCGATTCATTTTCTTTCTCACTGTATTAAATGACGATAACACTGACTAAATACAACGGATTTGTCATAAGAATAGTAATTTTATATTCATCGTCAACAACATCGAGTACCGATTACTCTTCAGGGTGAGCTTCAGCTTCGTCCACAATCCATTTCCATTTTGCATGGTTCATAGTAACAGACCTTCAGCACTCTTAACTCTTATTTTTTTCAGCTCGGATATGAACAGCTCGAGTCGTGTTCGTTAGGGAATTTGATACTAAAAAAGTATTTTGAGAGTGGCTGTGTTCCACGCGTACAGTGTGTCCTAATCATCGAAGCTCTTGGGATTTTAAGTGTTTAATGACGTCTTCTCCCCGGCATACGTTCAGCAATTCGTCGTGGCAGCGTATGGAGTCAAACACCCTTCGGAGTTATTTTATTTCAGAAACGCTTAAGCTCATTTCGTCTTTGCTTGTCATTGTCCAACACTCGCTACCGTAAGGCAGTACCAGTAGTATTATTGACTGATAAAGACGGAGTTTACACTCAACTGTAAGCAGCTTAGAATCAGCAATTTTGTGTTACCTTTTATTTGCTATCATTAATCTGTCTTGTATTGTGTCGTGACTGCCGTTGTAATTTTTCATTAGAACTCCCAGATATGTAAAGTGCTGAACAGCCCCAAAATGGAATGTCCCAATTTCAATGTTTCTAGGATCTCATCTCTCTTCGCTGCGCGAGATCTTCAGATATTTAGTTCTGCTTTCATTTATTCTAAGGCATACTGCTTTCAATGTTACGATGCAGTATGTTTTTGCAGTATCATCAGCATAAGCGATTGTTATTCCAGAACAGCTAAGGAAGTATTCAAACTTGACTCAATTTCCTATCGCGTAGTGGGGGAGTGATTTGTGTTACTAACAGTTTACCTTAGGCCAGTTATTTTGAAAGTAAAATAGAAGAGCTTATTCTCTAAATAGGATTCAAATATTTTTTCTCCCAAACTGACCAGCGTAACATAACCGCAATCATCTTTATCAGAATCAGTTCTTTTTTTAACACTAAATTGAGGATATTTCATTTTGATTTAAATTTTATTTCCGTCTATGATATAAAAATCTTACAGCTAGATTACATAATTACTTAGAAGTACGGAGGCAGGTAGGTGAAATGCTTGAAGTTCTAGTCTGGCACTCCCCAAGTAGCACTAAAGCGCCGTTTTGATATCATTTTGAGACTTCCAACGGGCAGATATCTGCAGCCAGCCAGAGCTGTTCATGTAGTGGAGAACGCTGATGGGATTTAAGTTGGCGCACTGACCTGTCGAAGAAAGAAGCATCCAATGATCTTAATCATCTAGCTGCCAAGACCGGTCATTTATAGAGAAAGTGCACAACAGTTACATTCTCTGAAAGGTCCTCACAGCTCCCACCAAGGGCGCTTAAACAGTAAACCGAGCTTTTTCGCGAGTGCGCCGTTCGTCCAATGACCGCTAAACGAAGCTCCTAGTTTGGAAATTGAATGGCGTGGAGTTTCCAGTATCTTCTGTTCCCTGCATCTATTGTACTGGGGTCACAGGACTTTCGAAATAGCACACGAAGAAATGGAACTCCATCTTTTCTGGACTTTTCTGAGAAATAAGTTGCGCGATTCCCCTTTAATAGCAGTGTCCCTGGCTTCTGATGATCGGGTAGGATGTTTTTGAGACCAATTCAGTCTCCTTCCTGGCAAGCTCATCAGCAATTTTATTTGTCTCACGTTCCTATGTCCTAGAACCCAGATCAGAAAAAGTGCGTGTAGCGTAGTACACATAACAGAAGTGAAACTTTCAAGGCAGACAAAGAAAGAGGGAGAGACCCGAGAAAGAATGAGACAGAGAGAGTAAGAATATATATTGTATCTAAATAAATTCACAACATTTGCAGAGAATACAAAGAGACAAAATTTACAAACAACGGAGAAGGGTCGACCGGTGTAAGTAAACCCCGGACACAAACCGTGGAAACAACTCGCACTACTCCGAGCGTTTATCACCCGCACAAACGCAGCGATTCCACGACCCCAGCAACGGCACAAATTACCGCAAAGCAATACCAATGAATACGACGCCGGAATGGATAGCACTTTATAGTACGCACAAGCACTAGCCAGGAAACGGAAATAAGCGGCAAAAAGTAAGCACCAAAAAAACGCCAAAAAATTGGGACAAAAAACGGCCCAAACAGTAAGCACCAAGGAAATATAACGGCAAAAAGTAGGCACCAAAAATATATTTCCTACAAGTTTGCAGCAACAAACAAGCGCCAAAAAGTAGGCAGTGTTGTTTCTCACTAGAAATTATCTAAGACGTATATTAGGTATAGCTCTCTGCGTGACTACCATTCGGAATTCACAGAGAGAACGTAGGTTCGAGTCTCGGTGAAACACCAAAATTTTTTCTAATAGCGGTCGCCCCTCGGCAGGCAATGGCAAACGTCCGAGTGTATTTCTGCCATGAAAAAGCTCCTCATAAAAAAATATCTGCCGTTTGGATTCGGCTTGAAACTGTAGGTCCCTCCATTTGTGGAACAACATCAAGACGCACGCCACAAATAGGAGGAGGAGCTCGGCCGAACACCCAAAAATGGTGTATGCGCCAATTATGTATATAGCTCTCTCACTCCTTTTCCCCTACGTTATGTCTTTTTTCTCTCTCGCGGAACGAAAATGCCCAAAACGTTGCACGGTTTTGAAATTTTACTCTCCATTCTCGCTCGTCCATCGACGCCTAAGAAGTTTCACTTCGATAAATAATAAACTTAGAAGTAACTTTGTCATAGAACATAAAGACTAGATTACAAATTACTTGATACTTAGCCTAAAATTAAATGGATTCAAGCATTATATTAAATTGGGTTTTTTATAATGCAAATTTAATATTAACTATCTTAGAGATGTCATTAGAATTAGCTGTCGTCATATGGAGACTGCCACATAAAACTACTTTTATGTGCTTAGCACTTTGGTCGCTACGATTTCACGATCTGATAACTTCCTTTAATGCTAAGTGTATGCTAATTACCTAAAAATTGAGAGATTTTAAGTTAGCTAGAAGATAGTAGAAGAACTCAACGATATTTGGTTTTGTGGTGCGATTGATTCTCCACTCTTAGAGAAAGTGTTTCCTATAACCAAAAAGTAGTTGCAGCAAGTCAATCTAAAAATCTCTTTTATGCTGCTCTCGGAAAGCACTTTTCTTGCGCACGTCACACTACACTTCTACTCTTTTAATTACTGTCCGAACATCGCCAGACTGACATACTTGCCGATAACAGTTTCCTTGCCACCTCTGATGGCACCTTTAGCCACACAGGTATTTCTGTAGTTGCCTTTGTCATGCCTAATGTCGGCCAAATGTTGATGCCACCATAAGTCATAATTGATTTTGACTTCTTATTCTTGTTGCAAATCAGTCACAGTTCCAACTGTCCGTCTGTCGCGCTGCTACATTCGTTGCTGCATCAAATGAAACAAATCTTAATAATAGGATCATTAATCAATTTTAAATAAGTGGCGGCTGGTTATGGCTTTCGTCTGTGAATGTAGCAAAGATAATAGCTGCCATACAAATAATATGCCACATACACACCGAATATCACACAACAACAATTGATAGCTACCTGTTGCTCAATGAACTCCAATAAATTGGAAAATGAAATGTGCCACTTGCGAAAACTTATCTACAGTTAAAGTTAAATTACTTTCTTGGTTTGGGTGGCTTTGATTCTCTTGCCGTTTTGCCTTTTGTATTGCATTTTATGACAGAAAGCTATTTATTATGTATATACCTATATATATATATATACATGCACTTACAAATATTTCTTGTCTCATTCGAAAATAATTAAATTATCTAATAAATAAAATTAAGCAATTATGGTCTTCTTTATTGCTGCTGCATGCAGATTTTGGAATTACGATTAATTTACCAGAAACTATAACAAACTTTATTTAATTTAATTTTCTAAGAATTTGAGTTGACAAAATGATTTTGGCGTTGATAAATGTCCGTACATATATAAGTACTTATGCATATAGATGAGATATTGAGATGAGATATTTCTGTAAAATATTCTTTTGGGTAAAACATTCTCAAGAGTGTCCGCGTTTCACTACCGTAATGGAAACTATAATTGAGCGATGCAGTGAAATCTTTGTTTTACTGTCTAGAAGGCGACTCTTTAGGTGTTGACACAGCGAAAAATAGCAGCGGCTGGTCATAAGGATTCCATGGCCGATTTCGGCAGAAATTTTTTCGTCATGATTAATGATTACACCGAATTACACCGATTGTTCGAATTTATCGCGTCCTCTTGCCTAGACATACATAACAAGGGCTCACAGCCAACGTTTGTAACAGCTAGAAGGCAGGAGGTGATCGATCAACCCTATCAAACTCAAAACTTGGTCAATCAAGAACTGGAGAGTCCTTGCCCAAGATACGTGCTCGGAACACAGGTACATTGAGTTTCAGTTTGGCGAGGAGGCACAAATGCCATTGCCCTCTAGAAACCCCGGAAAAACAGGCTGGCAGAAGTTTAGGGAAGCGTTGCGGGACCTTGACGTTGCGCCACCAAGACTTCGAAAAGAACAGGCCATTGAGGCGGCTGTTGAGAAACTCAACGCTGCCCTAACTGAATGTTTTGAGCCAGCCTGTCCAATTCGACATCTCCCTAACCGGACTCCCGTTGCTTGGTGGAATCGAGAGCTCCAGATGTTGAGGCGTGAGTCAAGAAAACTTCTAATCCGGGCCCTCAAGACTAACCTTGCTGAGGACTGGGAGAGATACCGTGATGTTCAGAAGAACTACAAGAGGCTTATTGGTATTGAATCTCTGAGTGGCACGGCGAAATTGGTTAGAAACCTGAAAAGGGACCCAACTGCAAAGCTGGGATCACTTAGGAAATCTGATGGCTCCTTCACGGAGCGCCAAAGTGAGAAACTCAGCTTGCTGATGGAATCTCACTTTCCTGGTAATCAGATAAGCGTCAGACGGCAACAGCCCTTATTGATAGAGGCAGTTGTCAGAGCTGTTACACCTTCTCGGCATGACTGGTTCGTTGCCAGATCTGTGGTGAATGAGGACGCCATTCGATTTGCCATCAAATCTTTTGGCCCCTACAAGTCGCCCGGACCAGATAGCATATATCCTGCCATGCTGAGTCCTTGATAGCAACGTATTCCCTGTGATTTCTACCTATTCAGAAAATTGCATTTGTCCATGAAAAAAAACGTTCAGCGTCCGTAGATTCCATCCAAAAGGCTTCTACCGACATCCTGAAGGGCATTCCGGATTGCGGTCAATGACCTGAAAACACACTTTCGAAAAGCTTTTAGATCGCGAAAACAGTGTATCGAGACTAGAGGGGACTACTTTGAATAAATAATCTCGAAGTTATCAGAACAAAGCTCCTGCCGTTTCTATTTTAGCTCAGTTTTGTTTATTTTGGACTTCGCCTTGTCAACCTTATTTATGGCGGATCTAAGCGGGATGCGCCATTCTTTTTTCAAACTTCTTCAAATTTCACAACATTACACTAAACAAAATGAAGACGCTTTTTCCTTCAGCATCTCAATTTTATCTGTAGAGGGTTAAGCCCTGTTTCAATTTTTTTAGTGAGACAAAAAAATAACTAAAGGTTATGAGAGAGGTGTTCGTGAACCTCATTAAAAGAATAGGTGAACAACAATTAAGTTATCTTTTTCGAGTTTTCCAATATGAAAAAAATGTGTGAAGCATTCAAAAATTCGCAGATTTTGATATTTCTGAATGTCTTAACGTCCACTAAAAACTAAAATTTGTTACAATATTTTGAATAGCCCCTTTTTTTATTTTTTCAAAAACTCATTAACGCGATTTTGGTCGAGTTTAACAAAGCGCGTCAGTCGTTTCTTTCTCTCGCTAACCGGCGCCAGCCAAGTCCTTTTCCACCCGATCTTACAGAGGAGGCAATTTCTCTTACTGACGTAGCCATTAGGCCGAAAATGGGCCACCTCACTGAACGAAATTCGGATCCCTCAACGCACGTTGAACACTTTTCTCACAGCGTCGATTTTTATAAGAAATTTGTACGATTTGTAAACGTTGGTGAGGCGTAAGTCTTTCCATGAAATTTCACCGAAAAAATTATGTATTTATTGTATTTAGTTTAACAGTAGTCATGCGTGATTTGATGTTCAATTTAATTAATTTAATTTGATTAATTTTTAGTTAACATTAAAAAAAAAATTAATTAATTAGTAATTAATTATTAGTAACAATTAGTAATTAATAATTAGTAATTAATAACTTTTTTTTTATTAAAATTTTTTTTTATTTTTAAATTTTCTTTTAAGTTTTGTAAAAAGTTTTTTTTAATTAAAATAATTTTTTTATTAATTTTCCTTTTTAGTTTTGTAAAAAGTTTTTGATTAATTTTTAATTAAAAAAAAATTGTATTACTACATATTTTAAAATTATTTCTTATTGAAAATTAAAAAGAAAAAATTAAATAAACTCGACGTGAATTATTTTTATCAATAAAATATATGTACCGAAATTATGGTGCAGAGAATGAATGTAAGACAGGTTTGCACTTCAAGCTTAAAGTCTTTTGTGCGCTCAAAAGAAGAGAAACATTTAGAACTTTTGAGGTGCTACTCATTTTGTTCGCAATGTATTCATATGTCATTCATTTCAGGCCTAAAATTACTCTTACATGGTAAGCAAGAAATCAAAAGCTAAAATTATCAAACATCTCTTATTCACTCCATTCACTGATAGCTGCCACTAGCGATTGTAAACTTTGGACTCCATATTCGTGCCGGCTAAGTCTGCACAAATGTGAAATAAATGGTTATTTCCTCATATCGAACAACAACTTTACATACGTAAGTATTATGTAAGTAAGTATTATGCAAAAATTAGCGAAATTAGCTCAGTTCTTTAATTTCCTGCTATTAAAAGTAAATTTATGCAGTATGCCACCAATTGATTACCGCCAATCAATACCATAAGAATTATATAATAGACTTTGAACACACATACAATTTACACACACGTACACACATGCATATACAATATGCTAATGTTCATAAATATGTAACCAAGTATGAATAAGTTACTTCAAAAGTTGACCGATTACTTGGCTGCCAATCGGCCAATCGGCCCGTGGGACATCCGGGCCATTTTCTCTAGCAATTTAAATATCAAATCGGTATGTAAATTGCCGAAGTGCGCATAAACAAACAAATGTACGATAGTTCTGTGGGAATGTCGCATATGCATGTGGATAAGTATGTATGTGTGTATGTATGTGTGCGCGTGCTGCTGAGCCATTAAAGGGGCCACCTAATTTTGCACAGGTGGACATAGGCCAATACTCTCGCACATACCTGTACTTTTACTATATGAACATTATATGAACGGTATGCACTATAAGCTTCACATACATGTGCGTGTGTGTGTAACCACAGGGGCAATGACACCAGTAAACTAGTGTAGTTGAAATATTTAAATGTCGTTTAGAGAGTGAGTATTTGCATACAACTACGTGTGTGTGTGTGCGCGCACATTTGTCTCAGTTTACTTCAGTTTCATTTTCTCATACACGCATACATATTTATGCACTCCACACAATACTTAGCATTTTCCAGTTCATTCTTTTTGCAAACTTTTTTTTACTTTCTTATTGGCTGATCAACTGCTGAAGCGCTTGATTGACTCACTGACTGGCTGACTGAATGCTTGACTTGCTAACTAAATGGCTCGTTGTGGCTTTCGTAGCCGCAACGGTCAGTAATTCCACTTGGATATAAATACAGATAAACGCATAATAGGGCATCGGTATGTGCAAGTGTGTGGATTCAAATAAACGCATAGCTCATAGAATGCAGAAATTGTTGGTTTATGTAGTACATTTTTGCTCAAAAGTAGTGTGCGCAATGTGGTCCTAAGTAATGCAGACGTGGACCAATTCAGCTTAATACACCAGCTTACAGCTATGCGACAAGTGCTCGTGTTTTTACGAACTTAACCGATGTTTATTGCTTTGGAATAGAGCTGTGCGAAACATCGATGTAGTATCGATACATGCGGCAACCATTGAAGAAAAAGAGCAAGAGGAAGAGCCGCAAGCCAAAAAGGCGCGATATGGTCAGTCCAATGTGTGGAATTTTTTTAATAAGTCCTCGGATGGCAAGACTGCCAAATGTTTAAAATGTGGTAAAATTTATCAAACCAGCGGAAACACCACCAACATGGCGGGACATTTAAAGCGGGTACACCCAACGTTAACGGTGAGTGAGTTGCCAAAGGCTTCAGGACATATGGCGGCTTATTTGGATAAAAAATATGAAGCCTCATCGAAACGGAAGAGAGATTTGGACAGCGCATTGTTAAATTTCATTTGCTCCGATTTACGTCCATTTTACATTGTAGAAAACGAGGGATTTAAGCAATTTGTAAATGCTTTGGATCCCCGATACGAATTGCCTTCACGATCAACATTGCTTTCAACATGTTATAATAATTTATTCATGAACATGAGAATGAAACTGAAAAGCATTTTGCAAGAAGTGGAATATTGCGCTGTGACAACCGACTGTTGGACATCTCGAGCCAACGAGGCTTATTTGACCGTAACTTGCCATTTTATAGATCCAGAATTTAAACTTCGCACAGCAGTACTTTCGACTAGTAAGTTACAGAATGAGAAAAATCATTCTGCAGAAAACATTGCGAACTCTCTATGTGCAGTGCTAATTGAATGGGAAGTTATGGACAAAGTTGCAGCCATTGTTACCGATAGCGCAAGAACAATGATAAAAGCATGTGAGATATTGCAAAAAAGACATGTGCCATGCTTTGCGCATGTTATTAATTTAATAGTTCAACAATGCCTGAATCAAGAGAAAATAAAAGTTATTATGGGGAAATGCAAAAGTATTGTGGGACTTTTTAAGAAAAGCACAGTAGCTTACGCCAAGTTTAAAGAAGCTCAAAATACAGAGAAGCCATACAGTTTAAAGCAAGAATGTCCTACAAGATGGAATAGCGCATTTCATATGATTGAAAGAATTCTTAAAACAAATGATGCTATAAGCAGTGTTCTTCTTTCGACCCCAAAGGGACTTGCCCCGTTTTCGGCTGACGAAATTTTAATTTTAAAAGACATAAAAATTTTATTGCAACCTTTTGAATGTGCAACATTGCAAACTTCTTCGCGAACGTTGGTCACGGTATCATTAATAATTCCTATAACTTGCGGACTTCTGCATAATTTGCAATTGTTAAAAAATGACCTAAAAACAGTTGAAGGTCGCGAAAGCTGCAATTGCTTATTGGAGGGCATATCGTCCAGACTACTGCAATATGAAATTCGCAATGTTCCTCGAGTGGCAACTTTGCTAGATCCTCGGTTTAAAAAAGAAGCGTTTCACTCACCATTTAACATCACTGAGGCTCAAAAACTCTTGGAAAACGAGCTTTCTTTTTTCAACGCACAGAAGTCTCGCCCTTGCGACGAACCACGCCTGCCAACATCAACCTCCACATCGCAGACATCCCTTTTTCAATTTTTGGAAAAAAACAAAAGTTTGAAACATAAAACTAATACAGTGGATTCCATATTGTCAATTCGTCAATATTTTAATCTGGACAATTTGGAATCAAACTCCAACCCTTTAGATTATTGGAAGGTTGTATTTTACTTGTCAATTCCAGCGTTTAAATATGTGTATTAATTAAATTTTATTATTACAGATCTCATCAGATAAATCATTTCAGCATTGCTGCAAAAAATATTTCTGCGTTCCAGCAACTTCGACAGAAAGCGAACGTATGTTCAGTAAGGCTGGAATCGTTGTAAGCGAAAAAAGAAGTTCGCTTCAGTTTAAACATGTTGACATGCTACTTTTTATCAATCGGAACAAGTGGATCTCTGAACAGCAATGATTGTTTTATAGTTTTAAGTTTGAAAAAGATTGAATTATGCTTTATACTATAAAAGTATATAAAGTTTATAGTATTAAGTTTGAAAGATTTAATTTCTGTTTTATAGTATTAAGTTGAATGATTGAACTTCTGTTTTATAGTTTTAAGTTTGGAAAAAGGATGTTATCCTTAATAAAGATATATATATTATATAGAGAATCAAAAAATGTACTATATTACTTCGATGTAGTATCGATACATCGATGTTTTTTTCTGAAAAACATCGAAACATCGATGTGGTCCAACATCGATGTTTCAACAGCTCTACTTTGGAACAATTGCGCGCTATAAACTGTGTGGCCTGGAGTGAAGACTGAAAATAAAGCTCCATATAAAAAATATTCAATGTAAAGAAAATTTTTTGTGAAAATGGTCAAGGAAAAGCTAGCATTTGCTATCAAAGGATGAATTGATCCTTGTCAGCATGGGCTTGTTGGTGTACGATCTAATGTTACAAATTTAGCTGTTGCTTCTCTGAGTTGCAAGTGAGCAGTTGTATAGCTCTGAGTTTACGAGTAAGTCTCCTGTTGACACTTTATACGACGTGTTTTAAAAAAATAAGGTGAATTTTCAAATTTTGCAGGCTACGCGCATTCGATTTTCGATTATTACTTCTTTTGAAGTGAAAACTTCTTTAGAATCGTTGGGAGTGATTTGAGACTCGATGAAACGAAAAAGCGACACCAAAAAGAAGAAGAAAAAAGATATACGTATATATATGTATGTATAGAAAATGCTTCATTGCCAGGCACACAGAAGGATGGCATAAGCAAATTTAAATTTGTGAATTTATATATGTATGTATGTATGCGGATATATGTTGTGTGTATGTACATATGTGCCTCGCCACAGCAAAACATACGGTAAAATTTCTTAAGAAATCCAGCGCACATTCATAGGCACAGCATTGCATGTACAGTAGGGCGGGTCGATTTAAAAATCGCTCATTGCTCTATGAAAATCGTATTCTAGGGATCAAAATAAGAAACTTTGCCGAAGGAACCATACCTCTAAAACGAATTCTGATGTCCCCCAATTTCAAAATATCACCATTTTTGGCCTTTACATGAAAAAATCAGCTAAATGGCTATGTTTTTTCTTTATTTTTATTTATTTATAATATTATCTATTTTTTTTCTTAAGAAATTTATTTAGTCAGAACATATGTAAATGAATGAATGTGAGTTATAGAAAATAAACTAAAAAGTTCGACCCATATTGGGGGACATCAGAAATCGTTTTAGAGGTATGGTTCCTTCGGCAAAATTTCTTATTCTGATCCCTAGAATATGATTTTCACAGAGCAATGGGCGATTTTTTTGCCTTCCCACAAATCGACCCGGCCTAATGTACAGTAACCTTGAACAGGCAGCTGCGGTTGTCGAGCATTTAGAAACATATATTTACATACATATATGGGTGCAAACATATTTACGGAGCCGCGGGCACTCGACTTGACAAAAATTGAATATTGGCAAATAATTCTACGCGAGATATTCCAATATTGACTATTTTCGAATTGTCGAGAAAATTAGCATATGGGCGGCTCGTTTTATGAATGAAAGTACTTGCTCTTAGAACTATGAGCTCGAATTTATAAATCAATTTTTTGATGATGAGTTTTTGTTGCACAGTACAATAGTTGAAACTGTTCGGCGCCGCCGCGACTGTTCAGCGCTATGGCAACTAGGATGATGGCCGCTACGCCTGCGCCTATTAATGCATTTTGTTCTTGTAGTCGCTAGGCATAGAATTTTGGCTTTGGACGATATACGCATTTAGAGGAATAAAGTGAGTGGCCTGTGTGTGCGGTTGTATGTAGATGCATATGTGTATATTAATAAGCATTGTTTTGCTGGAAGTTCAGAACACAAATATGTATGTACGTACATAGGCTAGGCCATAGTATAGCATACATACATATGTATAAAAAATTCAAACCAAGCGCCCTACGAATGTTTGCGTGTATGTTAGTACGTCTGTGTATTCTACGCGTTACGACGCTCATAATAGCAACCGCGTGTGCTGTATTGCATCCGTATTTTTATATTCGTAAATATTTTCTCTCAGTTTGTTTTACGGAAGGTTTCACTTCTATCGCGTCTAACCGTTAGACTGGTATTTTTTTTTATGTTGGCTCACTCGTCTCGAAGATATGTTCACGGTTTCAGCAATACACGAGGTGTGTTAGTTTGTTTGTGAGAGGCATAAATAAGACAAGTGTTTTGCGTGTTCGGCGATTTTCTGATATCGAAAAAATGGATCAAAGAAGTTGCATTAAATTCTGTGTAAAAATGGAATTAAGTGCTCAAAAATACACCAAAGGTGGACAGCGATGAAAGTACTCTGAGTAAAAAAAAAAATACCAGTCTAACGGTTAGACGCGATAGAAGTGAAACCTTCCGTAAAACAAACTGAGAGAGAATAAGACGAAAGCAGCATTAGGAGCGGGATAATTATAGGTTCATTATAATATTGCTATAAAGTTCATATTTTATTTTCTTCATTTTATTATTATTCATCCTCAATGTTTTCAATTTCAACAAATGATACGAGTGGCTTATGATAGATAAAATATGATACAAATGCTTTGGTTTCGATGTTGTCAAAAAAAATACCCAAACGGACCGAAGAAACAGACTTACAAATTTCTTCCATTTTCGTCTACTTGTATTCATATAAAAATTTATGTCTCTTCCCACCAAAGCTAAATGTATTTGTATATTTCTTCTTGTATTTATTCAAGGCCGAAATCCCGGCGGTACTGCAATACCGGACTAACCCGTGGCAGAGGTGGAGCAAGCCCCTAAAACACTCCGCCCATTTCCAAAAATCAGTTTAACATTTGTTGTCCTCCGATGGAGGATCTATCAGATGTTAAGCTGATAAGAACAGATACCACACTACCTAGTCAATAGATTTTCTAATAAACCTTTTGAGAATTACACGCTCACAAAAATTAATGTACGAAATATTTATACCGATTCACTTAAACTGACTTTCAGTATCTAAACCAAAAATAGAAAAGCCAAAAAACTGTTTTCAATAAATAATCAGAAATGTCCTACAATGCAAATTTCAAAAAAAAAAAATTTTTTCTTGTGATTCGAACCAAGAATTTTGAATCAGAAGCTCACATTGCTAGCCGCTCGGCTATCGCGCCATGCTGTCGGTGCTGGCCTAAAAGTTATTTAGTTCGTCGCTACGTTTATATGTAATATTCGTAGCCAAGAAGGTCGCTTTTTCGTTTCACTTTTTCTCAAATCACTCCCAACGATTCTAAAGAAGTTTTCACTTCAAAAAAATGTATTTTACAAGGCGAATCTTTTAAAGGTGTTGGTGGTATATCAGCTCATATTTGCTTTCGCCGTACCCATGTGGCTATCAGCTCAGAATGATACAAGGCGAATTCACTATTTGTTTTCTAGTTCGCCAATACTTTGCTTTGACAATCAAACGTACAGTTGTTGGCCTAATGAATGCCTTTGGTATTTTATTTTCCCACAAATGGCTTGCATTTGATGCCAAAAAGTAGTCTAGGAACTACCCTACCAAGGGTGCTCGGGTAATGCCTTAGATTAGTTTCGCAAGTGCATTACCTTGGAGCAGTGTAATATTAAATATACCAGATTTGTTTCATGCATTTTAGTTACTTTTGGAGTAGTCCTAATCTCTTATAGAAGCACTATTTATATGGGTGCATGGGTTACACGCATTTTTTACAGGGTAATTCCACATACTTTAACATTTTTACAGTTGTATGCGTTTGTTTGAGGTTCAATTGCCGTTTCGTGGTGGCATTCAAGTGAGCCATTTTTGTTGTTATCGACAAGAAAAAAAGTGCCCCACTTATCGTACGAGTTAATTTCTAGTTTATTGACGCGTTAAAAGGCAAGGCACAAAAAAGGCAGCAATCGATTGCTTAAACGGACGCGTCCGAATGTATTTACTTGCTTACATACATACACACATATGTCGCTGGTGCTACACACTATAAATGTCTATGAACCATATGGGCGTACTGGTGTATATGTGGTTATATCATACATATACACATACATATGTACATACACATTTGCACACAAGAGCTGCATTTGATGAAAAGAAAATTGAAATGATGAATGCAGTTTTAGAAATAAAATATATTACAACACTCACATGGGCCGTGACAACTCTTTAATAAACTTCCATATAAAGTTGCTTCTTAAGGGGGTAGTATGGTTAATTCGGTGTAAAACAAGCATATTTTTCGAAATTTTTTTTGTCGACACAGTTGATTTATTCAAAATTTTAAAATTACTTCATTATAAAGTCATATTTAAAGAATATTGTGTGAAATTTTCATTGATTTTTATGAAGAAATGAGTTGGTGGCAGCGAATCTTCGCGGACGTCTCATAAAAAAGTTTTATTGCGGTGTCCTCAGAACTCATTACTGGATCAACTAAAATCAAAAAACCAAATTGATTTCATCAGCTAATAAAGTTTCGCAGGTAACAACGTCGAATTTTTTTTTTTTTTTTTAATTTTTTAAAGCGCTTTGAAGTCAAAACACCGATTTTTCATAAAAAAAACTTGAAAACTTTGTTGTTTTAAAATATGACAAAATTTAAAAAAAAAAAAACTCGACGTCATTACCTCGTGAATAAAGTAAAGAAACAAAAAAACCAAATTTGAAAAGAATCGGTGCAGTAGATATGAATCTACAGTGGACACCGACCGTAAAAAAGGCAAGTGTGAGAAAAACGCGTTTAAAGATTTGTGAAGATTTTTACAGCGTGAAATCCGGTTGGAGAGGTAGATACTTAATCCTTTGTGTCTTTGTCAATTTTACTCGAATGCACTTCAAACTTTCACACAATAATCTTAAGATGTTATAGAATAATTTAAAAAAAAAAAAAAAAAAATGAAAAAAAAAAAATACCATACTACCCCCTTAACTAACTGCCATTGAAAAAAGCTGCTTAGTGGATTATATTAATATAAAAATTTCAATAACATGACAATCATTTCAAAAGGATTTGTATGATAAACCGTTTAAAAAAATTCAGTATCACCGTTTGCTAAAAATCCTCTGATTGAACCCCCAGAGAGTCCCAGCTGAACGCTAGCCGTCAATGTCACTTCTTATGGAAATATTGATGTCGATATGCAATCATACGTTGCTTGGAGTCTAGGAACAATATCGCTGTGATACCATAGAATAGTTTTAGCCGTGGGGCTTGATGTAACAAGAGACTTCATTAGGATTTGTGAATCACTGTTCTCCAGCTTATTTCTATATTATTATAATTTTAGCATTAAAGATCATTTACTGCTAAGAATTCGCTCAGCAGCTGTGTTCAGTGAAACTTAAACATAGAAGTTGCAGCACAGACCAACTAATCTAAGAAGGACGAGAAGACATCAAGTGCAGCGTAGTAATTTTTCTTCAAATCTCTCCCACGCGGGCTTCGAGTTTAAAAAAGGTGGCAGTAAATGAGCTAAACACAGTAAGCGCTGCTACATGAAAGCTAAACATTTTTAAATGATTGAAATATGTCTGTCAAATGAAGGTGCGGCAAAACCAGTCATATGGTATTCCATCTAATATACAATCGGTCGTCACAAGAATTCAAGTGATTAACATCTCGAATTTTTCGTTAGAACTCTGTTAGCCAAAACTTAAAACTTACTCAGTTCTCATAGAAACTTATAGGTTGTTACTCAACGCATCATCACGATTCCACCAGCGATATTTTCCACCGTCATTGCTCGCTATCTCTGGGCACTACTCACCGCTCTGAAAAAATATGTGTTAAGAGAAGTAAGAAGTTCTGAATTTTTTACGCTAGATGTAAAATCGTCGATTTTGAAATACTTCTAACTTTTTTATTCTTTCTTACAACAAAAAATAGTTGAAATTTCGCAGATTTAAGAATTCAGTTGCAGTTTTGCGCACTCTAAATAAATGGTGGTTAAGTTTTAAAGGCCGATGTTGAATCTAAACCACACCTAAGCTTCAAGTCTTTTTCTGCATTTTGTTCAACAGTTTTCAATCTCAGATTAACTCAATTTGAACCATGGAAAGATATACAATCCAGCAAGGCGTTAAAGTTATTCAGGCTTATTATGAAAACGGGCGTTCAAATCAAAATGCATATCGCGTACTTCGTGCTTTTTTCTGTCAATTTAATCGTCCAAATGTGCGTACAATCGGAAAACTTGTGCAAAAGTTTGAGCAAACCGGGTCTGTAGGAGATGTGAAAACACCAGTGCATGCTCGTACAGCTTGTACTGCACAAAATATTGCTCCTGTTCGCGATAGTGTGGTTGAAGAGCCGTCCACCTCAACTCGTCGTCGTGCCCATCAATTGCACCTCTCACGTTCGTCGTTGATGAACATTATGCATAAAGACTTGCATTTACACGCTTACAAGGTGCAATTGACTAAAGAACTAAAGCCTCGTGACCATTTCAAGCGACGTCAATGGTCAGAATGGTGGCAGGAAACGGCAAAAGTGAATGACCAATTTTCGAGGAAAATCATCTTCAGTGATGAGGCACATTTTCACCTCAGTGGGTTCGTCAATAAGCAGAATTGCCGCATTGGGGCGAACGATAATGCAAGAGTGATTGCCGAAAAACTAATGCACCCACAAAGAGTGACTGTTTGGTGCGGTTTATGGCCCGTCGGCATCATTGGGCCGTATTTTTTTCCAAAATGAGGCCGGTCGGGCAGTTACTGTGAATAGTGTTCGCTATAGTGAGAACCTTTTATGGCCTGAATTTGAAGATATGAATGTGGACGATATGTGGTTTCAACAGGACGGTGCCACTTGTCACACAGCTAACGAAACAATGGCTCTTTTGCGCGAAAAATTTGATGGCGGAATAATCTCACGTCGCGGCGATGTCAATTGGCCGCCAAGATCATGTGATTTGACACCGTTGGACTTCTTTCTTTGGGGTTATTTGAAAGAAAAGATGTACGTCGATAAGCCAGCAACAATTCAAGAGCTGAAGGAAGGGAAAGTTCGGCACATTAACGTCATAGAACCTGAACTATGCCCCAGCATCATCGAAAATTTGGACCATCGGATGGAGGTGTTTCGCCGAGGCCGCGGCGGGCATTTGGCCGATGTTTTCCTTCATACGTAATTGAGGTATACCAGTATTATCATAATAAAGAGAAATGACAATAATTTTTTTAGAAAATTGTATTTTATTCAAAATCAACACCGGCTTTTGAAACTTAACCACCCTTTATAATATATCACTATACTCTTACAACATTTTTGGGTATTTGGCCGTGCTGTTTCTTCATTTCGGTGTTTCATAGCGATTCGAACCCACGTTCTCCGAACTCCGAATGGTAGTCAGGAGGATGATTCCATATTTATCATACAATGGACGAATGGGGAAGGTGCCTCTGCTCGGCTGGTTGATGTCCTCGTGAGAGTAAAGGCTGACATCACCGCCATTCAAGAGATGCGAAGAACGGGGCAAGGCAAGAAAGACATAGGACCTTGCGATGTTTATTACAGCTGCCATGAAAAGGAGCGAAAATTCGGTGTCGGATTTTTTGTGGGAGATAGACTTCGTCGCCAAGTACTGTCGTTCACTCCAGTGGACGAGCGACACACATCAAAGCGCGATTTTTTAACATCCCGCTCATTTGCGCCCACGCCCCGGCGGAAGAGAAGGACGATGCGACCAATTCGAAAAAATTCAACCTGGAAACATCCGGTAACGGATAGAGGCTGATCGACTTCGCCGGGGCCCGAAACATAGGAGTAGATTTGGGGGGCAGATATATAAAAGTTTCCATGAAAGTTTGAGATTTTGCTAATTATGGATTAGTTGCTTCTGCTAAGGAGCAAAATAATTTTAATTTGTTCCATTTCGTCAGGTTCAGTGAAATGCAACCTCTTTTCAACCAACTTTCAACAGTCAAGTGGTGATTTGTCACAACGCTATGCGCTAGTATAGGTAACGGATGTATGCATGTATGTGTGTACATGTAAGTATTTGCCTCTTCACCAACTATTAGCCATTTTTCACGCTCTAAGTGTTGAGTGGAACAAAGAGGCACTACGGCACTTGCACTTGCACTTTAGCCATATAACACAGACACACATGCACATATAAAAATATTCATTCAATTGCAATACAAGTATATGTGCACACTTGTAAATATGTATGGCTTTTCTCTGCACAACTTCCATATGAAACTAATCGATCTCCAGCACTTGCAACTTACCACTTTCGCTCAATGCGGCTATCACAAGGATGCCCCAATCCACAGAAACTTCAACAGCAACAAATGCAGCGCAATTCTAAGAAGCAAAAACAAGTGTCAGGAGAACAATTCAAGAAATGTTTGCTGACGCGGCATTGAGCTTTTTGTATTTGTATTATTTTTTTCTTTTAGCGTTTTTCTGCCACAGTTTGAGGGAGAGGAAAACTGAGTTTAGCCTGAAGCGAACTGTAGAAGTCGAGTTCATGCAAAAAGGAAATGTATGGCACCTCTGACAGGCACAGCAATGTGTGAAAGTTTAACTCTTTATACGAAAATTTAATTCGGTATCTTTCAGTTATAAAAATTGCCAATTTTGTGTGCGCCCATCGATTTAAATTATGCGAAATATTTACAAAGTCCGGCACTCGAAGTGTGTAAACAATTAAAAAGGCCATACATTTAGTTTGGAAAATTACTTTTATTCAATTCAAAGTAAAAAAGTCTGTGAAAATAATAAAAAGTTAAGAATCAATTTACCTTTGCTCGGTCTGACCAACTTTTCTCTTGCCTATGGACTTGAGTCGGTTCAGAAACGAATCGCAAGCTGCATCCATCGGATACGCGTCTGGTGAATTTGAGAGCCATTGTGTGGACGTTATGAAGTTCCGAACGTTGTTTTTAGGCCATTCTTGATTCACTCGAGCGTTGTGAGGCGGTGCCGAGACTTGTTGAAACGCTCATGGTCTGCCACCAAAATGTTTGTCTGCCAACGGCTTCTATACAATCTCCAGAATACTTTCCTGATAATATTTCGCATTTACCTTGACGCCAGGCTCGATGAAAACGATTGGAGAGCGCCCATCTGCGGTTGTAGCGGCCCAAACTATTACCTGTGGCGGGTGCCGCCTCCTGGTGGCCAATCGATGACTCGAATTCGCGTATGAACGGTCGGTCAAATAAACCCTATCGTTTTGGAGTTTATGAAGTGTTCAATTTGAAACATTGTCTCGTCAGAAAACGCAATGTTCGGAAATTGACCGCTTCCGGCCAAGCGAAGCAACTCCTTCGCTCTGTCAAGTCTGACTTGTTGCTGCTTTGGTGTGAGATCATGCACCTTTTGGATCTAGTAAGGCTTGACTTTGAGTATTGTGTGAGATTTTTCAGTATGCGGTGGATGCAACCTACGATCAGATATTTTCAGTTCTTTCGCTGCATCAGCTGCGCGAGCGGTCTGAAGTTGGTTACACTTCGAGTGCCGGGCACTGTAATGATCTTCAAACTGTACAGTAAGCACAAATTTTTCAAAACAAACGACAGAACCTTCACTGTGACCTTTAAATGCTTGCAATTTCATAGAGCAGCTTACGAAAATATTTAATTGACTTTCAGTGTCTAAAACTGAAATACAATTTTTTCAAAAGTTCAGGACGAGCTGAATACGAAGCTGAGCTCAAAATAGCAACAGCCCAGCAAGTAAGGTGATAGTCCATTTTAGAAGTGAAAAATGCTATTCATGGGTTTATTTAGAAAGCTTCTTACGTCTATTGTCGGTTCACAGCCTCTTCTACCCAAACAACAGTGACATTTTCCTAGAATGCAGCTCACACCACTGATCACTTTTTGTCTGAACGCAACTCAACTTTTGTCTTGGGAACTGAAGTATTTCAAAATATTGTAATTGAATTCTTAACCGACAGCACCCAAAGTGTGCAAAAGGTGTCTCAGCAATTAGTTCCAAGATCAGTAAAATGTGCTGATCCTATCCCATCTTACATGCTCTGAAAGCCCCTATGGAACTTGCTCTTCGTGATTTTAATAAGAAATCCAATTTTTACTTTCTAGATTTCTCAATTTCAAAGAAAGAATTTTCTGTATTATTGAACCATTTATTAGGTCGGGGAATAGGTTCGTCGCATTTTTACTGAACACATTTATTTAAACAAAAAATAATAATTACAACAATAAATGAATCAATTATATATTCGCTAGCCACACAACCTCATCCCTCCTCTCGACCAACTTCTTGATGCCATTCCGCCAAAAATCGCCTGGTCTGGTGTCAAAGTAGTTGTTAAGGCAGTTTTTAAGGACCTCTTTGCTAACGAACGTAACCTCTTTTGGATAGTTTGCCAGGGAGCAGGAAAGCTCTTGGAATTCAACTTTCACGACTTGCGCAACATAGTCCGGAGAATACGGTGTATGCTGAAGGGCCTTCCATTCGAGCTCTTGGAATGAGGATTAGACGACTTGTGCAACATGGGGACTGGCGTTGTTGTGAAGGAGTATGGTTTGACCATGTCCCTCAGGTCTTTTCAGTCGATTAGCCTCATTCACGCGGTTTTGCTTGGCAATGTAGAGCTCCTCGTTGACCGGAGCATTTTTTCGAGTAAAGGGTTTTCCAACAACAGGTGTTAGTTGTTAAACAGGAGAGATGATTAGCGATTTTTTATGGCCGGAATTGGATGGTATTGATCTCAACAACGTTTATTTTCAACAAGACGGCGCCACATGCCACACAAACAACGAAACCATTGATCTTTTACGGGAAAAGTTTCCGGACCGTGTTATCTCTCGATGAGGTGATCATAATTGGCCACTGAGATCTTGTGATTTAATACCTTGTGACTTTTTTCTTCGGGGCCAGTTGAAAGAAAAGGTCTACGCCAACAGCCCAGGGTCGATTCAAGACATCAAATATGGAATTCGTGAGGCTGACGAGGACATAGGGTAGCCACTTTGCAATTCGGTTATGGAAAATTTCATGAAAAGGCCTCATTCACGCGGTGTTGCTGGGCAATATAGAGCTTCTCGTTGGCCGTGGCATTCTTTTAGAGCTTTCCTCAGCGCAAAATGCCCTGTTCAGTCCCACCGAACACAGATCAGGATGAACCGTAGATGACGATCCGGCTGGAATCTCGGCTTTGGCGTATCTCCTAAAACCACGCACTCCTTTCTTCGCTTCATATTGAATGATAGGCACCATTTCTCATCTCCCTTGACGATTCGATAGAAAAAGCGCTGTTTATGACCGCGTTTTGCTCGATGGCAGGCGAGATGCTGAGAAGCAATTTGAAGGCGACTTTCCTTTTATTTTTCGCTGAGCTCGTGAGGCACCCAAACTCCCAATTTTTCGGTTAATCCCACTGAATAAAGGTTATTGAGAATCGACTTAAGATCGCAGTTAATTTTTTCCGACAATTTACGATTAAGGTTTTCCTTCAAATGTGATTTGAGACGTTCTTCATCGAATTCAGAAGACTATCCGCTGCGGGACGTGTCATCGACGTCAAAATCGTAATTTTTGAACTTTTCAAACCATTTGCGTGCTAAAGGCTCGCCTATGATCCCTTCTCCACAGACGTCGCAAATGTCCCGAGCTGATTCGGCAGCTTTTTGACCTCGAGAAAAAGCAAAGAAGAGCAGGTGTCGTAAATGTTGACTTTTGTGTCCCGGGCATTCCATTTCTAAGTCTCAAGACTAATAAAAAGTTAATTAACTCAAAAATACAATTAACTTAAGTTTGTAGAGCAGAAAAAAGAGTTCTATCGCATGGGCACTTACCCTTTGCCAAACAGCAAAGAAATCGTTGTAAAATAAAAGAAAATATAAAAACGCTATGAGCTTATACCCCAACCCAACACATGCACTTGTGTTTCTACAAAAATCTTGTTTTATGTAACGACATTTTTTCAAACACATCCAAGTGCTTTTTGAAGTTTCCTATCATCTCAAAAATATTATTGTTTTATATAAAACGGTTTACATTTCCATAGCTGCGCATTTTATTATTCCGTCTGGAGCTAAAGCATTTCAATCAATACAACTTTCCTTCGGTACTTTGCCAAGCTTTTATCTTCTAATACACTAAAACTACCAGAGACTAGACCAGAATATTGCTAATATGAGAAGAACTTTCGGGCAATACCCACGTGGCTTATTTTATTTGTCGGATGAAAAATTTGTGAAAACCAAGCTTAAAAATCAACAAAACATCCGTCCGCTGGATACCTACAAATTCCGCATCCCCTCAGTATTTCCCCAAGCAGTTGGTTTTGAGAAGAATAGCGTGCCCATTGAGTTTCAAGTGGCACCCGAAACGCTACTCAATTTAGCTGCGAGAGTAGTGGATGCATTGCCTTTGCCGAATGTTTACGATTGGACCAATGCGGATGTCTGCAAGTGGATACGTCAATATGGTTATCCACAATATCAGGTGAGCTCCGCTACTCAAATACCAAATATTTGCACGCACATCACTTCTAAATACTTGCAGAATACCTTCCGTGTGAACCTGATTACTGGTCGTAAATTGCTGTTGGTGGATGCACAAGCACTCACAGCGATGAATATAAAAGAGTTCAATGAAGTCAAGCACATCGCCTACGGTATTCGTCAGCTATTCTTCTATGAGATGACGAAATATATGCGCAGCATTTCTTTGCCTCCTGAATATTATTATGAACTCTTTAAATTGTTTAAGGTATCGATCAGACCAAGTTATGAGGCTGTCCAACGCACCGATCTCTGGCGCCAACTTCAATTGTTGCGAGAGAGAAGTAAGCCCACTTCTCACTGGGATTTGCTTGAACGTTGGTTGTCACGTCGACACGATGTCGTTGAATTGATAGGTGGGGCGCCACGCTACAAGCTGTATCCCTGCAAGATAGGAAAGACACTACCTCCTGCTAGTCGTACACCAAAAATTCCATGCACTTGCCGGTCACCTTGTCAATGTGCAGATGCGCTTCCTCAGAAACCGACTATACTGCAATCATTGACGCGAGATCGCAAGTCAGTTACAATTACGGAAAGTGTTTGTGGCGCCAAATGTTTGCCGCCGCCCTGCACATGCAACTGGCCGTACAACTTTTACAAATTCAATGAAGTTCTGAGCTGCTTGCAGCATTCATTTCCGCATAAGTATGAGAAACAAAATAATAGGTTATTTACCCATGAAAGCATTAGCCTTGCAACCCGTAAGGGTTCTCAATTTTCTACAATAACTGCGAGACTTAAATAGATGCAGAAATAGGTGGAATTTAGAAACAAAAAAATTTTTTTTTTAATTTTTTTTTTTGTTAAATAAAGTCATATGTCTTTCGGCGGCAACAAAACTTTATGGGGCCGGAATTCGTAGAAGACCTTCAACTCAACTTGAACAGCTGGCAAAAATTCGTGCACACGCAGATTCTATTATAAATACCAGATTCTGTCAGCAATTCATCAGGACCAGAAATTTATCTACCAACGTCCAAAGTTCGTAACTGCGCGAAAGTTTTTGGTATCGACGGCCGATTTAAAGGTTTCAACTTAAACAGGATCAGTGGAGCTAAGAACTACTATTGCCTTGTCCAAGAGCCGTTAAATGCATCTACAGCAAAGCCACTAACATAAATTGCCGTTGCAAGAAGGGGGTAAATAATACGAGATTACCAACAGAGAGAACAAGCAAATGATTTTAGAATCGATCATCCTTATCCCTCTGTGAGGTGAAGCTCTTCAATTAATTGCTATAATTTGATCGCGAATGTTATGGTACTATAACAAAAAAAAAATACCATACATATATTTTTTTAATATTTTGAATTCATATCCTTGAGAGATACTTCAAAGCTTTAGCTCCTACGGCTTTTAGCTCTTTACGTATAGGAAATCTAATATTTGGATTTTTATATTTTTTATTACTTTTTACAAGTAAATGTATGTTTCTATTATTGAATATATGAATATGAAATAAATAATAAAAAAACATAAATCATAAAATATTTAGCTCACATGGGTGTTCATTCGAAGTTCCTTGATTATATTTGCTCTTTCCTACTTGAAAGGAGCCACGCTGCTTTACTTGAAAATACGCTTCTTTTCGTTTATTTCATGTGAGTTCTGGAGTCGCTCGGGGTAATATCCTAAAACCGCTCTTGGTTACTATTTTCATTGGTGATATTTATAAATTCCTTTTTCTCACCCTCGAAATTTCTAAAGTGGGCAGTGTTTGGACTTTCCCCTTTCACCAGAAACCGGCCCCAGTTCGCTGGCAAATGCAGCGCTCGTGGCGAAAATGCAGCGCTCGTTGGAGCAACGTTACTCGATCAAATTTTGCGTACAGCTAAACAAAACGAGTACCGAAACCATTGGGCTACTCAAGGAGGCTTACGGTGACCAAACGCGGCATTTTACAAAGAAGTGCTCCTTCGACTGAAAACCGCGTTGCCCGGGTTCGGCCCGACCTCGTCAACAATTGGACCCTTCATCACGACAATGCGCCGGCGCTCACCGCCTTCCTCTACACCTCTGCATTGGCCAAGATAGGGGTTCCGGTGCTTCCCCACTCTCCCTACAGCCCAGATCTGTCCCCTCCGGACTTCTTCTTGTTCCCGTGCCTGAAAAGGAAGCTGAAGGGGAGGCGTTTCGACTCCATCGAGGCGATCCAAAAAATTGTGACAGCCGAATTGAAGGCGATTCCGGGGGATGAGTTTAAAAAATGTTTCCTGCAGTGGAAGGACCGCTACCAGCGATGAATTCACGCTCAAGGGTCCTATTTTGAGGAATATTAGTTGTAAAGGCCAAAAGGTTTAATAAAACTGCTTAAAAAAATAGGGCTCATTACGTTTCAATCACACCCTGTAATGATAACAGTTTACTTCAATAACCATTGAAAAGAGGACAAGTGGGAATTTAACTTTTTTTTCAATTATTTCCTTTAAACGTTGTTCGTTACATCGGAAACACTCTTAGAATCTGGCCTCCGTACTCTATGCCACTCGCTGGACAGTGACGACGGGATGCCATTAACCTTGCGAGGGATATTTTCTTTTAGTACTGAGGTGGTCATTGGGCTTATTTCATAGACTTAACTTTTGAAAAGTCTTTGCCCCTATGGACGGACGACCTGGGTTACCAGGATATATCACAGAAACAGATTATCAGTTTGTTAAGTCAAGTACCACGCAGTATCGCCATGGCCTATGTAGCTTTGTTGAAACCATTTAAAAGTTCTAGGATGTTCTCTCTTTATTGGCAGATAATAATCGTTTCTTCTTGTGCCGATATGAGACACCATTCACAGGAATTGCTTGCCCTAAACGATTTTCAAAAAAATATGGTCCAATCATTCCACTGCTTGACAATCCATACCGAGCTGTGAAACCGCCACTTTGGAAGTGTAAAGTGACTGTTGATAGCAGTGGGTTCTGTCCTTTATGTGAGTTCTGTCCTTTATGTGACCAAAGCCAAATTTACTTACACTTCCATTCTAATGAAAATGGACTTCATCACTCCAAAAGATTGTCTTTACCGTTCGAAATCGCTCCAACATTGTCTCATAGAAATGTTTACGCAAGTTTTAATCGCTAGGCTTCAGCCACTCGCTGAAAGAGCGAAGTCTGGAATCCTTTCTCAATATTTGTTACGCACTCCGGGCCCAGAGCAGCCGCTCACGTTTTGTGAGACTGACGTGAACTATCGTGCAAACCTGTAGTGACGAGTTCAATAGTTGCATTGGATATCGATATCCGACAGAGCCTTGGTCATGGGCTGCTTGTCACCGTATGTCTGGGTGTTAGAGAAACCGTCTTAGCTGGAATTTCAATAAATTCTCTCATGTGGTTTCTTCCAAAAACTTAATGCAATTCATAACTCATATACTCTATCAGGTGGTCTTCTTAAATCAGTAGAACCGGTCAAAGATCCGGGAATTTATTTTAATTCAAGACTCGCGTTTTATTGCATCCAATGAATAATGCAATTTTTTCCATATCACTAAATAAGGCAGTAGTATTGCAATCTAGTGGTAGTGCGAAAATGCCCCACCCTGCGAATAACTTTTGTATTTACATGCGAAATTTATATCTAAAATTTTTACTAAAAAGTTACTTAAAAAAGGTTTCGGAAGTCGTTTTTTACAATATATTTCATAAAATATAAATCGAAAATTTTCATCAAATCATATTAAAATCATATTCTGTCTTATGGTGCGCACACTCACTAACGTAAACGTACGCCCGAACGTCCGTATCAGCTGACACGATACATTCAGACTTAGATAATTTAACTTTAAGGCCCAATTGAAAGCTATAATCTCGAATTGCCGTGTCGTATCATGTCGGTCGGAGACTCGGCAAAAACAACTAAGTCATCAGTGTACAGTACATGGCCAGCCTCATAGATAGGTAGGTAGGTGAACTTGTTGAAGTACCACTCCGGCACCCCCCAAGTAGCACTAAAGCACCGTTTTAATACCATTATGAGACATCCAACAGACAGATATCTACAGCCAGCCAAAGCCGTTGATGTAATGGAGAAGATTGATGGGATTTAGGTTGGTGCACTGCCCGAGACTGTCAAAGAAAGGACCATCCAGTGGCATTAATCTTCACCTATCCTTTTCCTAAAGACTCCCACAACTTCTGCAATGGGGGTTAAATTGTAAGCCTAGCTTTTCCGCGTGTGTGCCGATCGTCCAATGACCGATAAACACAACTACGAGTTTGAAAATTTAATGGCGTGTAATCCCCAGGACTTTTAGGCGCCCTCCTTCTATTGTACTGGGACCAAAGGGGTTCTGGAAGTAGCACATTAAGAAATAGAGCTCCATTTATTCTGTGCTTTTCTGAGAAATAAGTTGCACAATTCCTCTTTAATCACTGTCAGCGAGATGCCAATGGCCAGTCCCTTTCTGCCAAGCTCATCAGCAATTTCGTTTTCCTTTATGTTCCTTTGTCCTGGAACCCAGATCAGTGAAATATTACCACACACCCAAGAGATTTGATCTCCCCCTTATAGAAGTTGATAGGTTTTGTTCTGAAACATGGCGTCATCAGAGCCTTGATCTCTTGATAATATCCCTCTCGCTCCCGCGTTTCCTAAGCTTTTTGCATGCATGCAAGATCGCAAAGACTTCTGCTTGAAAAACACTAGTTGAATTCGGCAGTTTAAAGGAGATCGATAAACTGACTGATTTAGAACAGCTGCTCCGACTCCCGATTCCATCTTGGACCCGTCACTGAAGGCAGAAGTACCAGCATCGATACAGATTTTCCCCCTGATCCCAACCTGCCTATTTGGAAAGATTGTACTAACACGACCCTCAATCTCCAGTTTGCGGATAGAGAGATCTGTTCGAAGTTCAAAGAAATACGGTTTTAACTGCCCGAAATCGCTCCCATGTCCTTTGAGAGATTGTCTCCAGAGGCCAATCTCCTTTAACCTTATTGCATATATATTTGAGGTGCACTGGAAATAACGTGAAAGTTGATGGGAAGTAAGCGCAAAACGACATTCAGGGCAGCACTGGGGTAAGTTCTGCATGCTCCGATGATGCTAATGCATGCAGCTCCGTGCACCCTCTCCAATTTAGTGATACTATAGCCCTTCCAAAAAGCTTCCCACCAAACTAGGCGTCCATACGTTAAAATTGGCAAAACCACTGCGTTGTACATCCACAGCACGAAATGTGGGGACTCCCCATTTTTTACCGAACATAGATTTGTAGGATATTTTCCTGTAGTTCTATACTGGCTTTTTTTACCCGATTTTCAATGTGTAGCTTCGAATGGAGTTTAGAGTAAAGTATCACTCCAAGATACCCAACTTTCTATGATGGGGGAAGAACGTGGTTGTTTAATTTGGGAAGTCCAAAGTGTGGTGGTTTATATTTCCTGGTAAATAGCTCCAGCTTCGTTTTGTCAGAATTGACTCGGAGGCCGCAAGTGGCAGCCCAGCGACTGAGTACAGCCAGTGTGACCTTTTCAAAAACGCAACCATAACTGAGGGAAATGGTCGCGATAGCATTAGGACCAAGCCATCAGCATATGCTACTACCACAACCCCACCCTTATTTAACATTTTCAGAACTTCGTCAATACAAACTAGCCAAAGTAGGGGCAAAAGAACACCACCCTCCGGATATGATAATCAATCAATCACTCAAACACCTTTAGAATAAATGAGTATATAAGTCTTACAGGCCTAACGTCCTTGGCCGAGTCGTGACCCTTTCTACCTGCCTTGGATATCAAAATAACCCTCGTTTTCTTCAAGTTGGCGGGGCGGGATTAAAAGCGATACACGTCATGTAGATTTCTTTCAGGACAGGAACCACAAAGGAACTTGTTTTCTGAAGCATCACAGGCAAGATATACAGGCATGTTCTGCAAATCGTTTTCGGGCAATATTTTCGCATTTTCCGTTTTCAAATCGTTTGACATGTCCTGTAAATCGTTCCGGTTTCGTTCTTTTTTTTTTCGAACATCACCAAATCGTTTTGTCACCCTGTTCTGGAAATCGAAATCGTTAAAATTTTCAAGTTAAATTTTCGGCAACTTAAACGTTAGCGGTTTGTGGCATTCTTATAAACTGTTTGTTGAAATAAATTTATCAAAATGTGAGTATTTACTCAAAATAACTGCATATATTTATGTAAATAAAAGTGTTTATTTAAAATATATTCAAAAACGTTTAGGAGAAAATACAAGAACTCCAAGCAAGAGCTAATTTTAGTCGAGTTTATGGAATCTCATCCAGATTTGGCGAAGAATTTTTCGAAGGGCGACAGAGTTGCTGTTGAGGAAAAGTGGAAAGAGCTAACGACGCTGCTAAATGCAGAAGGGCCGCCCCAAAAAGATGTTAATGGATGGAAAAAGGTAAGTATTTAGTCAAATATTAAAATAAATATTTTTAAGTTGTCTTTTTTCAAGATATGGTCTGACTGGAAAGAGTGCGCTCGGAAAAAGGTTGCACATAACAATCTAGAATCGAGGGCAACAGGAGGTGGACCCTTTAATAAGCATGTACTGACGAGCAACGAAGAATGTGTAGCAAGAACTTGTGGAATTTTTGCAGCCGTTGAGGGCATAAGCCATTGTAGAAGCTTTGGGACAGAAGATAATAATAGCGCTATCCAATCTGAGGAAGAACGTCCCCAAACAAGTAGGGAAGCGGTGGCTACCCCGAGAGCTGCAAAAAGGCCAGCCTTCAGACGTGTATGGTAACGCAATCTACTTGTATGGAGAAAATATCCACCACTTTAGATAACATTTGCGAAAACCAACACAAGATTGCAAAATCGCAGGAAGATGAAAGGGAAGAGATTCGACGACTTTGTCGAGCTGTTGAGAAACAAAATGAATTGCTGGCAGAGCAAAATCGCTTGAAGACTCAAAGTATAGAGCAAAAGCAAAGACATTAACTCAAAATGGAGCAGTTGCAACATGAAACAGTTAAAATTAAAATTAAAATGCTTGAGATAGAGACTAAAAAATAAATATAAAAGAATCTTATTGAACTGTTATGTATATATTTACTTTTAATATGAATAAATTTTACGTTTCATAATATTAAATTTCTAGCAATAGAGTCTCTTATATTTCTGCCAACACTATATAAACTACTGTTTTCCTCATTTTCAGCAATTTCCTCATCAATTGGATTCTTTTCTAATACGCTTTCTGTTTAAATGTCATCTATTTGATTACTCCTACATATGTTATGTAGTGCGCAGCAAACATTTATTATCTTCACTACCTTTTGCGGCGTATATGGCAGGGTAGTTTTCAAACAACGAAACCGACTTTTTAATACTCCTATAACACGCTCAACGATGGTACGTGCTTTTGCATGCTGCTGGTTAAATCTGTGTTCTGCTGATCTTGGGTCTGGGTTTCTATATGGGGTCAGTAGAAATGGCTCTATAACAAAACCAGAATCTCCCCGTAGCCAAGACCCTCGGTCACCAGCTTCATACTGCCATAGGTAATAGTGCTTTGCACTGCTCATACTAAATACGAAAGCGCCATGGCTTGCACCAGGCCGAGTTGCATCTACTGCTCTTATTATCATATCAAAATCGCAAATCTGTAAAATAAAGGCAGTAAATTTTAAATTTTAGAAACACAATTTAAATTCTATCTTACAATCATTGCGTCTATGCTGTTCAGCTGCTTCGAACTTAAATTGGAATTTAAATGAAATCGGACGAATTACAGAACACCCAAAACAAAATCGTACGAACTGCCATTTCGGATCCGAATTGAAATCGCGCGATTTTCAGAACATGCCTGATAGTCAGAACCAGGAGAAAGGAGGAAACTATTCATTGCCTACGTGATTCTCTCAACTGACAGGATCGGTTTCAGAGAAACATCGAGCATAATCCAAGCGTACCGTGCCGGGCTGGTCCGTGTATGAGAAAATCGCGTCAGAGTCGTCAACGCATCTACTGCTCGATTGCGATGCCAACTCGGAAAGAAGAAGAAACTGTCGCGATCTGGTATGACGGACAGAAATGCACTACGCTCAAATCAGCCTCGAGGGCACACTAATCTTTATGTTCGAAATGCGTAGCTCCTTTTCGTATCTATAATTTTGCACCACCTTGTATGTACATACACTTGTGTTTCTACAAAAATCTAATTTTATTTATGACACATTGAGTCATACATTTCATTTCAATACCTCACTCAATTACACTTTCTCAAACACTCACACGTGATAGGAAACCTCGCAAATTCATTACGGTTTAAATATAGCGATTTACATTTCCATAGGAGCGGTTTTTATCAGTCCGTCTGAAGCACAAGCATTTCGATCAATACAACTTTCCTTCGGTACTCGGTCAACTTTTTATTTTCGAATACGCTAAACCAACTCTTGCGCCAAATTATTGTTGATATGAAGAAAACTTCCTTCGACACACGTGGCATATTTCAATTGTCGGATGAAAAATTTGTGAAAACCAAGCTTCAGAAACAACGAAAAATCCATCCGCTGGATACCTACAAATTCCGTAGTCCTTCAATATTTCCGCAACGTGTTGGTTTTGAGAAGAATAGCGTGCCCATTGAGTTTCAAGTGGCACCCGAAACGCTACTCAATTTAGCGGCGAGAGTAGTGGATGCATTGCCTTTGCCGAATGTTTACGATTGGACCAATGCGGATGTCTGCAAGTGGATACGTCAATATGGTTATCCACAATATCAGGTGAGCTACGCTACTCAAATACCAAATATTTGGATGCACATCACTTCTAAATACTTGCAGAATACCTTCCGTGTGAACCTGATTACTGGTCGTAAATTGCTGTTGGTGGATGCACAAGCACTCACAGCGATGAATATAAAAGAGTTCAATGAAGTCAAGCACATCGCCTACGGTATTCGCCAGCTATTCTTCTATGAGATGACGAAATATATGCGAAGCATTTCTTTGCCTCCTGAATATTATTATGAACTCTTTAAATTGTTTAAGGTATCGATCAGACCAAGTTATGAGGCTGTCCAACGCTCCGATATCTGGCGCCAACTTCAATTGTTGCGAGAGAGAAGTAAGCCCACTTCTCACTGGGATTTGCTTGAACGTTGGTTGTCACGTCGACACGATGCCGTTGAATTGATAGGTGGGGCGCCACGCTACAAGCTGTATCGCTGCAAGACAGGAAAGACACTACCTCCTGCTCCTCCTAAACCAAGTGTGACGTGCACTTGCGAGCTGCCTTGTTGCTGTCATTCTACAGACGCGCATCCTCAGAAACCGACAATACTGCAATCATTGACGCGAGATCGCAAGTCAGTTACAATTACGGAAAGTGTTCGAGGTGCCAAATGTTTGCCGCCGCCCTGCACATGCAACTGGCCGTACAACTTTTACAAATTCAATGAAGCTCTGAGCTGCTTGAAGCAAACGTTCCCGTATAGATATGAGGGACCACGATTTTGCTATGGAAGCATGTGCATGCGTACCACTTCTATATTCCCTAGGGCTTCTGAACTTTTCCTGACATTTTCCAAACCTAACTTGCTGCAGAAACAGAAGGGATTTAAAAGTACTTGATAAATCAAAGGACTCTGATTGTTTTTTTTTTTTATTTTTTTTGTTAAATAAAGTCATGTGGCTTTCGGCTGCGACAGAACATAATGAGACCGGAATTCATAGAAAAAATTAAACTCAACTCAAACAGCTGGCAAAAATTCGTGCACACGCAGATTCTATTATAAATACCAGATTCTGTCAACAATTCATCAGGACCAGAAATTTATCTACCAACGCCCAAAGTTCGTAACTGTGCAAAAGTTTTTGCTTTCGACGGCCGATTTGAAGTTTTCAACTTAAACAGGATCAGAGGAGCTAAGAACTACTATTGTCTCGTCCAAGAGCCGTTAAATGCGTCTACAGCAAAACTACTAACATATGTACCATAAATTGCCATTGTAAGAGGGGGCTAAATAATACGAGATTACCAACAGAGAGAAAAAGCAAACGATTTTAGAATCGACAAACCCCAGCCATCTATGAGGCGAAGCTGTTCAACTAATTGCAACAATTTAATCGTAAATGTTATTGTACTATAACAATAAAAGAACATTACACATATATAACATATACACATTACATACATACACATATATAACATATACACATTACATACATACACATATATAGAAAATCTAATAAGGGGATTAAAACTATATTTTACTACTCCTCACAATAAAATTTTTGTGCGTACTAATAAATATACAAATACATAATAACTATAACGTAACACATAAAATATTTATCATTAAGTTAGGTTTTCATTTAAAGTTCCTTCATTTGATTGGGTTTTACCTACTTAAAGGATGCTACGCTGTTTCGCTTTAAAATACGTTTTCCCGTTTATTGCATGTGAGCTCTGAGGTCCTAGAGCCACTTTTGGTTATCATTTTCGTTGATGATATTTATAAATTCATGTTTTTTACTCTGAAAATTTCGGATGTATGCAGATGACCTTAACGAATATAGACGAGCGTTGCCTGTCATAGTTTGAGCCTAATAATTCAAACACCGTAAAATAATAATGAAAATGGCTTTGTTGTTTTTCAAAATACCAACTTTCCGAATCAATTTAGAAAGCATTTATGCAACTCAGAAGTGGATACCTTCATAACCCACAGTTTTAGTATGATGACTTTAAAAATAAAACAATTTGATATTTGGTTTAATAAGGCTTTAATTATTAAGAAATTTTTTTTTTTACAAAAATACCTCTTAAGGCTTTTGAAGTACGAGGTGGTTAGTATACTAACCACTGTGGCGTTCAGCATAAAACTAATCTAAGCAGTAATGAAAAATAAAATGTTATGTATATGCAAAATACATAAATAACTTATTTCTTACGAAAATTACAAAACATATTTTGTCTTTGCGGATACAAAGGGGGACTTTACAGATGCTACATTGCCAAACAGTACGTGCTGCATTTCGCGCATCTTCTTGAAGTAGATCGCTCTGGCTGATGCATATTACTTTCCGTGCGTAACTCTGTCGGAACTGAAGGCTTATGACGTTTTATCAGAACTGGTAATGGTGATGACGGTCCAGAGCCACTGAGAGAACGTCTGGAATGCTTGCCGTTCTTCGCCTGAGCTGGTGCTAGTATGCCTTGGTAAACACTTCTGCGAAAGTATTTTGTATCCAATTGGTCCAATTGTGGGTGGTGTTCTTTCTGGATCTCTTTATATACTAAAAAAGCATTCACAACTGCGCAGTCCAAGAAGTGAAAAAAAATTCGGTGCGACCATTTGTGCGACTTTCTGTCGATGGCACAAGTACTTTTCAACTGGTCGAATTTATCAACATAGTTCATGCCACTGTTGTACTGCATCACAGCTTCAGGATATGTTACTTGAGTCCTGTCTCCATTGCGTTCTCTACGAGTTCTTGCGTTCTCTACACCTGCTTTCGTTGGATCTATATAATTGGTGAGAATGAAAACTGATCTTTTGTCTTTACACTTTAGAACCGCAACGTTCGTGTTACTGACCCTGTAATCATACTGTCCCCGTCTGTTCCAAATCTTTGTCTTCTTGTAAAGCGTTTTTCAGTAAGAGCGCTTGAACTTTTTTTTGAATAAAACACAAACGGTTTGACTTTTTTAACTAGTTTTTTTTTTATTATCGAGTTTGAACATATACATTTAAGTATGAAATTCGATTTCTTTTGCATGACCACCGCGTGCACGTTTTACGAAGTCCAATCGTTGAACCCAATTTTCGACCACTCTTTTGCATAAATGGGCCGAAAATCCAGCAATTTCGCGTTCAATATTGGCTCTGAGCTCACAAATCGTCGCCGGCTTGTTACTGTAGACCAATGACTTCACATAACCCCAAAGAAAATAGTCTAGAGGCGTCAAATCACACGAGCGCGGCGGCCATTCAACCGGTCCATTTCTGGAAATAATGCGCTCATCGAACTTACTCTTCAACAAATCAATTGTAGCGTGTGCTGTGTGGCTTGTGGCCCCGTCCTGTTGAAACCACATGTCGTCTAAGTCCATACTATTCAATTGCGTCCAAAAATAATCATTTATCATGTCGCGGTATCGATTTCCATTCACAGTAACGTGGCGATCGTTCTCGTCAACGAAAAAATATGGGTCAATTACGCCGCCGGCATGTAAACCGCACCAAATAGTGATTTTTTCGGGATGCAACGGTGCCTCATGAATCACGTGTGGATTGCTTTCTGCCCAGTAACGCATATTTTGCTTGTTGACAAAGCCATTGAGCCAAAAGTGAGCTTCATCATTGAAGATGATTTTTTGGAAAAAATCTGGATTAAAGTAGCAGCAACAGAACGATTATTTTGATAAAAAATTTGCACGATTTGCAATCGTTGCTCAAGTGTGTAGCATTCCATGATGAAATGTATACTAATGAAATTTACAAATGACAAGCGAAAAATAAAAAATATTGCGTCGTTCGCCCTCCCTATCAGAAAAAAGTTGAAGCGCACCTATTGAAAAACGCTATAGTTTTGGCAGATTTTTGCGATTAGAATTGACAGTGCCACATGCTATTGTAATATATTGTCTTTTCGCAGATCGATTTGTGGAGAATAGCTATTAAAATAATTATCAAAAAATACTTTATGATTTTTATATTTTAAGTTTTCGCAAAACTGACGAATCACCTTTCCACCGAGATCATCCTGTACCTTGTCACCTTCTTTTCCAGTATATATGTCGAAATCTAAACAGTATCCGGACTCAACACATTTCATCCCGCGTTTTATTGGTTTTTTGGCATATACTGTTTCAAATAATTGCGGCCCTTGAATTTTATCATACTTTCGTCTTTTTCTGAAGCATAATAGTTTTTGTCAAAATTTCTTTGCAGTATATCCAAGAGAGGTCTAATGTTGTAAAGCTTGTCATAATTAGCAGCGGTTTTATTGGGCATCATGTTGCTATCATTCAAATGCAAGTTATTGAGAAGCCAGCCAAAGCGATTGAGTGGCATAAAAGACGATATGTAAGAATCGTGCAGGTCAGGGGCGGAAGACCAGTAGTTTTTATAACTGGGCATTTTTTTTATACCCATCACCAAATTTAGAGTAAGAAATACTTCTATTTCTTCAGGCGTAATAGGTGTATATGGCGTTTCTTTTTGCGTGGCGTATAAATTCGTTTGGAAGCAGATTATTTCAACTAGATCCTCTGACCAAAACATGAAGTTGAAACAAGTTGACATTCTCCAAATCAATTATATTTGTCGGTACACCTCCACCTCCTATATACTCACTTGGCTTTTCCATTTTTTTAGGTTCCACCACTTCAGTTTGATTATGACTGACTGAAGTTCAAGACAAGACTAAATTTGACAAAGTAACGTCATCATCCGAGGTAAATTCATCATCTAACTCTGGCTGTAACTCGGGGGGTATGTCACCGAGCACCATCATACTTTGCGATGCATCATTGATGTCATCTTCATCTGGCTCCACGCTACATACACTCTCACCATCTGATGGTATGTCTTCTAAAAGACTTTCTTTTATCTCACGTTCATTCAGTATGCGCGGCATTCTGGAAAAGTAAATACATTAAATTATTTCATTAGTTTAATTACATATGAACAACGAACAAAAAATGACCTACTAAAGTCACAGTGGTTAGTAAACTAACCACCGTAATATTTGCGCTATTTATAACTTACCTTTACGAGATTCTTTAAGATTTTATCATAAACCAAGAAAAGCAACACTAAATAACAGAAAAACACTGAAATTGTAACATAATAAGCACTCTTACCTTTTTTAATGAATTTCAAACTCTTCCGTTGAAAAATTAACTCTGCACTGCATTTTCAAAAATTTGAAACAACTCAACCGTCACTTCTCTACTTCAAAGATTGCCAACGCGTTGACAAACAAGGACATAAGGAAGCATAGCAGTACTGCACATTATCGATAGATGGCGTAAAAATATATTGAAAAAAATCGCGAAAAGGTGGTTTCAAAACTAACCACCAAACCTGAAAGAGTTGAAGGCTTCAATAGCTTCTACAGGCGTTTCCAAATGTTGACTTCACATTTTATTTTTGCTGTTCGGAAACAAAAAGAAATCATTAGGTGGCAATGGATGGCCTACTAATTCGATCTTGCTCAAAAGCTCTCTTTTGTGAGCCGATGCGTGACAGTTCGCTTTAACTAAGCTCAACTTTTGTTGAATTAAACTCGTCCTGGAACACGCATATCTTTTATTCCTGTTTTATTTCTAGCTCATATGCACAAATCTCTTATTCGTCACCTGTTTATATGCCATCTTTTGACATCTTCTTATTAATTCCATCTTGTGGGCAAGGCGAATTATTGAACTTATGAAATGCTTTCCAACATAAACACTTAGACCAAATCTTTTATGGGACGAAGCCAGCTTGATTACTGGGACTATTTTACTAGGCTTAGATCGGTTTTTAGGAGATATTCACCAAAATGAATTTAGTTGAATGGGCATTTGAACCCCAATCTGGTGTAGCTCATGAAAATCATTTGAATGATCGGGTAAATTTGTGTCCAAAAAATGGGCACTGTCCAATAATTAATACTTAAATGGTTAATATGTTGGCCGGGGAAGAAAAGTGCTATAAGAGTGTCAACATTGTATTTTATGAATGCCCACAAACTCAAGTCCAATTCCCTACAGAATTTCTAAACTCACTTACTTTTAGTCCTAGTGAATTAATGCTAAATTTTGGAATTTTGGTACAATACGATCATCGGACCCATTTTGGCTTCTGGAGCATTCGTGTGGGGGGAGGTGGTGCAGACACAATCCTACCTAAAGGTAGGATTTATACTCATGGCTCAGTGCCATGGAAAATGACATTGAATCGGGAGTTTACTCGAAACAATTATCCTTAAATTGCTCCTTTATACTCTCGGACCGGTGTAGCGTTTTCCAAGCTGAGATCTATGCTATCGACAAAGCAGAAAAAACGATAAGATTGATGGACTTACTTCCAGCAAGCCTTACCATTTTTGTTGCTAGTCAAGCAGTCATCAAGGCACTGGCTTCAGCGCGCATCAATTCGAGATCTGCTACAGAATGCAGGAGGTCGCTTTCGCTCATCCAACAACACAACACCACACTTTATTGGGTTCCCGGACACTTTGGAGTGGAGGGAAATGAAATAGCGAATGAGTGTGCAAGAAAAGGCTCTAAGCTTGATCTTTAGCGAGTGGTAGAGGACATAAGCATTCCTCTAAGCGACCTGTGCAACCTGCGACTGACTTGAGCACAATCGCGGAAACCAATAGAAGGTGATCTCTGACTGCTAACTGCAGGTTTCCCAAAGCGCTCTGGACAAAACTGAATCTTAAAAGGACAAATAGTCTACTTGGATTCGGTAGATGAACTACTAGCGTCATCACAGGTGTTATAACAGGTTACGGTACTATTGGCACCATAGACAGTAGAATGGGTGTACGTCGCAATGAGTTCCGCAGGAAATGTGGAGACGAAGAAGAAATTAAGTTGGTAAAATCCCTCTTCTGTGAATGCCGTGCACTTCAAGGAAGCTGTGCCAAATATTTTCGCAGTATTTCTTTGAGGACCTGGGAAATTTGCAAAATGTGTCACTGAAAGGACTGGTCACCTTCTTAAAAAGTGGTTTATGAAACTTAGTTAGAGGAAGGAAATCAAATGCAGGTATCACAATGGGCCTTACGGCCACCGAGTGCCTTATCTTAGACAAGCAACCTGACTAGCCTAACCTAAAGGCTTTGGTAATACCTTTCAATGCTTTATTTATATTGAAAAATTAAATATGAACTAAAGCTTTCCATTTTGTCAGCATAATTTTGTAGGGTACTCGTACACCATTACGATGCTTATAACTTTAACGATGCTTGCTTGATGGAATTTGTTTGTTAGAACTTTCTTTTTAATTTTACAAATTATTTATAAAAAACGCTTACGCTCTTGGAAAACTAAAGAAATGATGAAAAATAAAATTATGAATTTTTTTTCGGAAAAAATAGAAAGCGTCAGTCGTTAGCATGATTCATGAGTCGTTCGTGCTTCTCATCCAATAATATTTATCTATACTAATATTATAAAGAGGAAAACTTTGTTTGTTTGTTTGGTTGTAATGAATAGGCTCAAAAACTACTGGACCGATTTTAAAAATTCTTTCACCATTCGAAAGCTACATCATCCACGAGTAACATGGATTATATTTTATTTTGGAAATAGGGCTCGAGCTATAGGTCAAAACGTGGACCCGGGTAACCTTCGGATGTGTAAGTACAATATGGGTAATCAAATGGAAGCTGTTGGTGAATGCTTTAGTCCAGAGTATTTTTCATGCCGCTCCGTGACTAGGGTCTCGAGATAGAGACCAAAACGTGGACCCTGGAATGTGTTTGTACAATATGGATATCAAATTGAAGCTGTTGGTAAATGCTTTAGTACAGAGTACTTTCCATGCCGCTCCGTGACTGGGGTCTCGAGATATAGGTCAAAACGTGGACCCGGGTAACCTTCGGACGTGTATGTACAATATGGGTATCAAATGAAAGCTGTTGGTGAATGCTTTAGTTCAGAGTATTTCCATCCGCTCCGTGACTAGGGTCTCGAGATAGAGACCAAAACGTGGACCCTAGAATGTGTTTGTACAATATGGATATCAAATGAAAGCTGTTGATAAGTGCTTTAATACGGGGTAATTTTCATACCTATTGATGACTAGGGTCTCGAAATATATGCCAAAACGTGGACCCGCCGTGTCTTTGCACCGAATTAAACCAAACTTACGCACATTGTTAAGTAGGTATTGAAAATGGGTTTCGTAAAGTTTGGTTGTAATTCGGAGCACTGTAATTCTTTTGAACCAGCCATAATGTCGCTTACTTTTTTAACGCTTGGGGCGGAACTGAACTGTCAAATTGACAGTGTGAGTTACAATGTGTCAATATTTCTTTCTGATTTGGAGGCCATAAGGAAAAAACGTAAGTGCAACATGTAAAAATTGTTTGTGAATTTTTTTGGAGTGGATTTTGGAACAGTGAATAATTTCTTACGAAATTTGAGAATTTAATGTGAAATCCGAATGAAATTATGTGTTCGTGGAAAAAAAATTTTTTTTCGTTTGTTTTTTTTGAAAAATATAAATGGATAATGGTTAAAAAAGGTCCAATGCTTAATAAAACATATAAATTGAAACGAAAAATTCATGGATGATCAGGAGAAAAGACGATTGTTGCTTAGTTATTCATATGCGTTGATTTTAAATTTAAAAACAATCTTCTTTTTTCCTGATCTTCAATTTATATTTTATATTTACTCAAAAACAAATAGAAAAACAAAAAATATTGTTTATTCCAAGGCGCTTGAATAAAGAATAAAGAAATAAATAATATGAAAATCATATATTTTCTGTTCTAAACCATATCTATTCTATTTTAGTGTGCCCAGCGAAGGGGGCCGGGTTTGCTAGTAAGTAATAATTGAACAATTACTTTTCTTAATAACAATAGTAAAAAAAACTCCCTCAATTTGATATCTCATTTCTCTTGATCAGGTAAAGGATCCCCAGATATTGGAAATTTGTAAGATCTATCCTTCTATCTATCTCTTTAATATTATATAAAACCGTTATTTGGAGATATATAGAAAATGTGGATTTTCGTGCTCAGCCACCACTTTTACATAGAAATTGGTTGATCGGGTTATTGGGTAAAATAAATTTATTAAATATTTTCATTACAAAATAACAAATAATGAATTCGCCTTGTTTCATTTTGAGCTGACAACCACAGGGACACGGCGAAAAAAAACAACTCAGCTAATTTACCAAGATGATTCAATTATAAAGGGTGGTTAAGTTTCAAGGGCCGGTGTTGATTTTTAATAAAATACAATTTTAGTAAAAAATTATTGTCATTTCTCTTTCTTATGATAATACTGATGTGGCTCAATTACGTATGAAACAAAATATCCGCGGCTTCGGCGGCACATCTCCATCCGATGGTCCAAATTTTCGATGACGCTGAGGCACAATTGAGGTTCTATGCAGTTAATGTGCCAAATTATCTCATCCTTTAGCTCTTGAATTGTTGCTCGCTTATCGACGCACACCTTTTTTTTCAAATAACCCCAAAGAAAGAAGTCCAACGGTGTCAAAACACATGATCTTGGCGGCCAATTAACATCGCCGCGACGTGAGATTATTTTCTCGCTACTGCAGTGTTGCCTAGTTTTGGATATAAAAACGCACTAAAATGCCCATTTAAAGAAACTAAAACACCAAATTTTATTCAATAACTTAAAGAACTTTGTATGCGTGACAAATTGTCTTTAGAGTGTGCGTTTTTTTAAATAAATGTGTTACACTTATGTACAATTTAATTTATGATTTTTTTATTAAGCGAGACTCTATTAAGGGAACGACTTATTTGCTATATTTGAGGTTATGTAACTAGATAAGGTACTCGTTTTGTAAAAATGTGATGGTTTCTTCAGTATTTTCTGGTATTTTGTTGCTTATTTTTGCTATGAAAAACACCTCTTGATGCCCTATGTCCCACCAAGGATTGACGACCACACGAAACGATTACACCTCTATGGTTTTAAAACGCATTCAGTAAATTCAAACGCCTTTCAAAATGTGTAAGAAGGTTTTCAATTTTAAGAAGACTTCAGAGAGGGGCATTTGATATTCTTGCATAACCTTAAAATTAGTAAAATATTAAATTCACACTTTGAAAATATCAAATTTTATAAGAATCAACAAATTTTTATTGGCACTAAAATCTTCTCAGAGTGGCCTTATTTAAACTTCTTTTGTATAATATTACAGTTTTTTTTTTTAACGTAAAGTTTCGGTAGCTTTAAATTAAAAAAAAAGAAACAAACACGACACTTCGGAATTTTCGGTATAAAAAAGCATTAAATTTATTGCGAAGAGAAAATGGTTGGCAATACTGCACAACTCGGAAAAACCTGACGTCACGAGCTCCCTGATGGACGCAATCATCTTTCTATCATTCTTGGATACCACCTGTAATAGATTCGCCTTTTGTAAAACCCAAATAAAATTTAATAGTCACATAGGCTTTCGAATGTTTTCAAATGTCAAAACACAAAATCATAAAAAATATTTTTCGTTCATTATTTTACATTTATTATTTTACCTTTATTATTTTGCTTTTATTATTTTGCTTTTATTATTTAACACAGCATTTATTATTTGGAAAGCAGATTAAAACTATTTCGACATGCCTACATATTTCTCAGAAGCAGATGTAAAATTCGTTCAGCTCAAAAAGGTTCAAGTCGTCAAGGAATCACCATTGAGCCACTATAAATTTCGATTGGAGAAATCGTTTAAACCAACTGAAGACTTCGACCATTACTCCGTGCCCTTAGACTTCAAAGTATCACCCGATCCTCTACTCACTTTGTGCATTAAAGTTGTGGACGCCTTACCCTTACCGACAGTCTACGAGTGGACGAATGTGGATGTTTGCCAGTGGATACGAAAATACGGTTACCCTCAATATATGGTGAGCCACTAAACAACAATGCACTGACACCTTTTTGCTTAACTGCGCTCACTTTCGGTGCTGCATTTTCAGAATACATTTCGCGCTAATTTCATAACAGGTCGGAAACTATTGTTGCTGGACGCGCAGTCGCTTAGCGCCATGAATATTAAGAATTTCGAAGACATCAAACGTATCGCCTATGGCATTCGTCAACTATTCTTCTATGAGATGACAAAATATATGCGCAGCATTTCATTGCCACCGGAATACTATTACGAATTGTATAAAATGTTTCAGGTGAAAAGCGGAGGTAAATACCGCAATGTGCCACGTGCTGATTTGTGGCGTCGAATGCAACTCTTGCGCGCAAAACGCCAACCACAATCGCACTGGCATCGGCTGGAACGTTGGTTGGCGCTCGAACGAGATCAGACCGAACTCTTCGGCGGTATGCCACATTATCCGTTGTACAAGTGCAAAGCAGGACCTCCACCGAAACCAACTCAAGTAGTTAAAATCAAACCTTGTCATTGCTGGCCACCCTGCTCGTGCTACTGGACCGAAAAGCAGCTCAATGCACCGCTGGTATTCACACAGCTTAAACCAGATCGTAACACTGATCAGATAATTTCGAAAGAGCGCTGCAAGACATGTAAATTGGCATGTACCTGTCACTGGCCTCCTCGTTTCTACAAATTCGAAACTTTATTGACTTCTTTGAAGACGAGTTTTCCAGCTAAATATGGCAGAAAGAGAGACGAGCTACTCAAACAGGCAACGAGCAAATTTGGAATGGGGAATTACAGTAGTTTTATAAGCGTTTAGATGAGAACACGCGCTAGCATTTAAAAAAAATCCCTGTAACGGTATTTGTGTGTAATAAATGTAATAGTATAATACATTGAAGACGTAATAAGACTTCGTGATTGGCAATGATCGCAGTGGAGAATAGACAGAAGATTTGGCCACCATCAGATCGTGAATCAGTTCTGCGGCCTCGCCTTTAATAGGACTCGAGCCCATCCTTGCTGTGGGACAACCCACCATCAAGGAGAAGCTTAGGAGTGAAGAGCTATGGCAAAGGAGGTTTGCTTGCACCAAACTATGGGGCTACGCCAGGCGAAATCCCTACTGGGAGGGTGCAACCAAAAGAAGTTTAAAAACGCATAACCCTCCTCAAGGGTAAACTTAGAATGCTCACGGTCATGGGTCGGGGTGAGGAGGTACTGTGATGAGTAGAGGGCACAAAATACCATGGGGTCTCTCAGTAAGGAATTTATCAATTAGTTCTTAACGCTTTCGAAGGTATTAGCTGATTTGCTGAGGTAACAGGAGATTTGACAGCGGTTTGTTTGCAACAGAAGTCGGCAAAAACTGAAATTGACATTGAAAACAGAACAGTGCAGTCACCACTCATGTAACTTCGTCACCGCCTGAACAACGACTGATTTGAAAAATGATTGTATTCAACTAACCTCACTTTACACATTATCGTTTCATTTCATTTACCTCTCTATCAGATCCCCTGTGACATAACAGCCAAGTTGCGTTACTCTCACACTTTTGCTTGGCTATAATGCCTTCGATAGCTGAGAGGAGATTTTTCTTTAAA